>VYZV01019735.1:5603-17403 GCA_013401275.1 Pandion haliaetus
CCCCCCCCCGCCTCTGCGGGGCCGTGGGGCGGAGGGGCGGCCGGGGCTCCCCGCCGGGGCAGGACGATGTCCTCGTCGCAGATGAAGAGACGCTGGAAATGCGAAACCCGCCACTAGGACAGAATTTGGGATCTGGTTTAGGTGTCTCATCCCCGAATTCTTTGGAAGCTGCTGGGAGGGGGGAGCTGACAGGGTGACCAGGGCTTTGGACTGCGTTGCTAAACCCATTCACGTCGTTTAACGCTGGTTCGGAGGCGGCTTTTTTTGCGAAGTATATTGGGGAGACGTCAGTCCCGAAGAAAGGCTTCAAAGTACTTTCCTATATTTTGTAAACTTAGCTTCTCAGGGTGGCTTGAGTTATTCTCTACACCGACATGTGCTTCCGAAAAGCAGAAACCCTGTTCCTGCCGATTAAAGTGGCTCCCCACTTAATTAACGCTGCTCCCGAGCTCGCAGTCTTCTTAGAAAACTTTTCTTTCTTTCCTTTTTTTTTTTTTTTTAATCCAAGGGTACAGCGTGTTATTAAATTCTTACAACCCCGTCGGCAACCGAATTGGAAAGGGCTAACCAGCGAGCCGGGCAGGCTCCCCCCGCGGGAGGGACCGGCGGCGGCTGCCGGGGCTCGGGGGCTGTTACGGGGGACACTGAAGCGGAATGGGCACAGCGAGCAAAGGTGTCCTCTCAGAGGAAAGGCGGCCGGCAAGGAGAACACCTTCAGACTGCAGACGAGGTGTCGAAGTACTAACGCTGCCCGCTTTCCTGCCTCCAATTGCGAGAACCGACCATCAGATTTTGAACTACTCGGTGGAAGAAGTTTTAATGCTCAGAACTGCAAGGGCTTTCCGCTCTTCACTGCTGCCCCTTCTCACACAGCTCTAGCATTTTTTTAACCCCTCAGTCGCCTCCTCTCCTCCACTCTTCAGAGATTTTTTTTATTTTCATGCTTGTACCTGAAGATCAGACATGAATGCCTGGCAACATGTATGAGGATTTTCTTCCCTATTACAGTAATCGACCTGGTGTGAAGGTGTTGCCTATCCCTGCAAGCCTTGCCTATTGCAAAAAAACCAAACCCTATACCCCAGCCAATACTCCCCCCCCCCCCCCCCCCCNTGTTCCTCGTCTCTAGCAGGGGAAAGCAGGCAAGCCACAACTATTTGCCTGTAGCCATTGCTGGTTTCTCCAGCTGGACAAATAACTTATAAAGTGGAATTGCTGAACAGCAAAGGGTGCTAGATTGGGTGAGGAATTTAGCTGGGCAATGCCAATGGGCAGTCTCAAGCTGGAATTCCCTAACTGGTGAGAAATTGGTACCTGAAATGTCAGTAAGAGCCAGTATCACTGTCTGCTGTGTGTGTTTGCTTTGCTTTGGATAGTCCAACCATTACTACACTAAGAATGGAGTTTAATTTGCTTATCCATATACATATGAAAGGACAAAGCCCAACAGGGAAAACACTTGCCAAATAGAGTTTTCAATTGCTTACTGTGCTGGATGCAGTGGCACACAGCTAACTCTGTACAGCCATCTTCTGTGTTAGGACAAACACACAGGTCTCACCTTTCAGAGGGGTCCAGAGCAGGACTTCTTCCCTCCAGAGCACTGGTGTCACTCACACATACAGTACTGCAGCCCTTGCTCAGCAGCCGGGGAGTTTATCAGTCTCATGCACCAAGCCTAAGATTTCCAGCAGTCTTCTGTTTTAACGCCCACTTTGACACTGGGTCACATCTACTTTCAATTAAACTCAACAGCCTGTGGGAACAGCTGCAGACTAAATTTACCTCCCATTTTGCCAAGCACAGAATTTTTAGAAGAATGAATGAATTGAAAACACATGCAAGCATCATATCTTTATTAGAAAAAAGTTTTCAAAGCTCTGTGAATTCTGAAAGAGTTGGATCCTGAAAAATTTACTCTCGCTGAGGACATCCTTGAAAAAGTAGGTAGAATATATTTGTTTGTAGTTCTGCCTAATCCTTTGCGTCTTCTCCCTTCATGACACAGAAACCCCAAAATTCAGTCTGGCCTGTTTCTGCTCATAAATGAAAAAAATGTACTTGATGTCAAAATCACGATGTGGATCTTGCTTCTGTTCTGGATAGCTACTCTGTACCTGAACATGAATTCAGTTACAAAACACATGGTATGTAAGAGTTTATAATGTTTTATAGACATTAAATCACAACCTGGCTAGCATTTATATTCATGTCAGGCCCTGCTAATTTTCACTTGCCGTGGCAGACATTAGGTTTTTTCTGACTGTATGAGTCAGGCAAGAAAGATGATGGACTTCTAATTATTAGCCAAGGTGCTAAGTTTCCACATATCTCTACCCTCTTGTCTCTTGGCAGGTAAATACCCCAAGGTACATTTTATTCAGCATCATGGCATATCAGAGAGTGGGTGTAAAAAATCTGTTACAAATACATCCACTTTGAAATATAGATAAGCAGGACAAAAGATCTTCCTCCTTTTGCCTCAGTATTTTTTGTTCTTAAATGTACAGTAGGCAATGATATTTCCTGTTGTCAGTAATACTGTATAACATTATTGCAGACAACAGGAGAAACTGTGTTACCTGCTAGAGATAATATACATTATACAGGAAAGACTACCTACTTTCAATATCTTTCAGTTAAACTCTAATAAAAGATGAAATCCAGGAATGAAACATAGTTAATGGTCTCAGTTAACAAGTCTTTTTTTCATATGGTAGTATTTCTCTGTTTTGTTTTGATTTTGCAATTTGGTAGCAAAAAGACAAGTTTGTTTCAAAATGTAATTGCTGGCTTGCTATCAAAATGCTTATGGGAGAATTAACAGGAGTTTAAAAAACCCCCAAACTCAAGAAAATATTCACATTGGCACTTCTCTTCATGTACACGGTGGGAAAGGAGTGAGAGAGAGACCAGAGAGCTAAATATGAAAGAAAATAATTTTCAGCCTCTTGTAAAATGCTTGGTGAATTGCACTTACTGATTTTGGGCTGAGCACACATTTTATCTGCTGCAAAATGTTTAAAATAAGATGTGTGGATTTTGCCATTTGGTAGCAGAGAAAAATGCACTTGTGAAGTCAGGCTTAATTCAAGAAAGTTATGTTACAAATACTTACATAGAATTCATTGTGTTTCTACAGGCACATAAGGGATCAGAAGGGAATAGCTGCATCTACTAGATACATTTTTGGCGCATGATTTAGACACAACTCCACTATTAGTAGTAGTCATCATGATCTCACTAAACTTGGTATCCTTCCCTTACTTTTTTTTGTCGGCTGCCATCTCTAGCCCAGCTACAGTAACTCCTCTAACAAAATCTGTGTTTAGTCTGTGCTGGACAAATTTTCATCCTTATTGAAACACTGATTTTACTGGGACTTTGTCTGGGTGAAGACTGAGCTGAAAAGTCAGTAAGACCTTGGGCTGTGCCTTCATGGTAAGGTGCTTGAGGATGGGTGGGAGAAGCAAAGATCTTGATTATGGGCAGATCTCAAGGCTGATTTTGCTATGGTGCTTCCCCTGCCAGCATGGGTTTCTCGAGGTTGGCATTTCAGTTTTTGGAGGCATAACCTGTATTTTCAGAGAGTATAATACCAGCAGAGGAAGAAGGCAAGGTTTTTTCCCTTCCCACTGCTGCCCAAAAATGCAAGATAAAACCCAATAAAGCAATTAGGAATAGGAAATAGAACATAGGCACCTGGCTGCTGCCAAACTCAGCAAGCACTTATAGGTACCTCACTTTACAGGTCCCTGTGTGCCTCGCTATGCATCTCCGTACGTGCCCTCAGGCTCTGTATGGCTGACCACTTTGGTGTCTTATCCTGCTAGGTCCCTTATGAGCTTGATCCTGTTGATGCGCTTTGAGGACTCCTCATGTACACTGTCAGGGTTTAACTCCCCACACGATGTACAGGAAACTGCTTTTAATGAATGATGAGAGGAAGGACACAGCAGTGTATCTCCATCTCCTGTGAAATCACCACTTGCCTGGGACCCTACAAGGCTGGACTTCCAAGTAGTCAGAGCAGAGGTGCCCAAGCTGAGGAGAGAGCAGAATTTCAGTCACATTGCCCCAGGCGTTATCTAACAGCTAAATGCACACAGGCAAAACTAAGCATTTGCTCCAGAGATCAAATGATGCTTGCTTTCTCCTGGGTTCATGCTGCTCAACAAAGAGATCTGTATCTTCACAGAGATGTGAACTCTGAAGAAAGCTTCTTCTGCAATGGGAACGTTTACCAAAAACTGCTGTGCTGGATACTCTAATGCGTAACATGATATGTGCTTGGCCTTCTCTTTAATTGGGATACAGTAATAATCTCCACTACCTAGCTGCCTATTTTCTTAATTTTTAGAAACCTAATTGCCCCTCAAACCAGCCAATGTTGTTGGGACGACACCAACAGATACATGAGTTCCTGTGAGGAGAGGTACAGAGGCAGACTGGCAGTTTGATCATACGAGATTTGTTTCCATAAGAAAGCACCTCAAACCAAAGACAAATTTAACTTCACATGTGCAACACTAGCAACCAGAATCTCATGAACTCAAAATAATCTTTACATTTATTGATTAATACAAGAATATGTTCCTAGTATGACTAGAGACTGCCTGTTTTCTTGAGGTTGCATTTACATTTGACAAGGATCTTTCCCATAACATAAAGCTGATCTGTGTAACTGAGGTAGTAGGATGGATTATTCTAGTAAGTGAAATTCAGAAGGGAATTGTAGCACACATGGCAGGCTCATAAACTAAGTCATTAACAAAAGACTGTTCAGTGCAGAACCTGGTACAAAAAGGCTTGCAAACAAAAGTCACTGAACTGCACGTTACTTGTCTTAAAAGTTAGTTTCTTACAACCTAGTTTCTGCATGTGGAATCATTCTGGAATACTTTTTGTTTGATAAAGTTAACTCATCGATTTTCCCTGAGCAGACAGAACCTTAGATTTCACTTTTAACTGATGGAAAGGCATCTCACACACTGCAAATCCCACCACCAGGACCAGTTGCATTCGTCTGTGTGGGGTGCTGGGAGTATAAAACCTCCATCATCATACAGAATATCACAGGACTATGGCAATGTGGAAAGCAGTATATTTAGGATGGATTTAGGGCTGTTTAAAAGATACTCTTTCCCACTGAGTAAGGAGCAGCTCTGATTCTCCTTCCAAGAGTCCTGGATTCAGAATGCAGCAGCTGTAATGGTTAAGTACACATTTAAGTGGAAGAGAAGTGGAAATGTGCCCAAGTCATATTGCAGTTCAAATAAAGTACAAGAATACCTGGGGTCTTTCAAAATTTAACAGGAAAGTTATATATCTAAACACATAAAATTTCACTACTGATCCAGGGAGTTATGACCTTCACAATAAATCTGAACAGTCGGGAGTTGGTTAAACCTGCAAGAGCAAGGGGGTGCTGGCAAAGAAGAGGGTGCAGCAGGCGAGAGCAAGCACCAGGGCAGTGCTGATGGGCACCCAGACCGGCACTGCAGTTGTCCCTCTGGGCATAAAGAGGCTCTCCTTAGCCAAATACATGACATGCTGAGGGAGGGAGAGAAGTCTCAGCCCCACATGCTTGTTGCATAATTGTCAAATATGCCAGTAATACAATTCTGTCAGAGGCAATTATCGCTGCAGCAGGGTTTCTCTGGGAAGCCTTCCTCTCCTAGGCTGAATTGTAACTATCAAATCTCAGTTGGTTTGGCTGAAAAAAGATTATGGCAGTGATGTCTTTTCACTGAAAAGGATTGTTTCCCACTCTGTTGTCATGAAAATGAAATATAACTAGCTAAACACTGTCTTCACCAAGCTCTGAACTTACTAGATAACCTGGTAATTTCCATGAGAAGATAAGCCTTATATTGCTTTATTTGCAAAGTATTCTGAGAAGGTTTTCACATTTTCACAGTGGTTTCCAGCCAACGGTGTCAAAATTTACCTCCTGGAAGTAGAACACAGAACACACAGATGCTGAAGCAGCTAGCTAAAAATCACAAGTGCAGTCTAGAATAATATACTGGATTTCTCTTTCTTATGTTTTTGACACAAACCCAGGTCTTTTTAGCAACAATGTACACACTAATTGGGTCTATTATTAGCAGGGGAAGAGTACGTGAAGACTTCAGTCAACACTGAAGGTCTTGTGCTGGGTGCTCAGGTCAATACTTGTCCTGCCTAATGAAAGATAAAGAGTGTATTTTTATAGGATGATAGGCTAGACCCTCTCTGACAAAGCTCAGGTGGAAGTAACACTATTGCAGCAAGTGCCTACTTGAGGATTTGTAAAAAAACAAACACCTTTCATATAGGCATATGCACAGTTCCTTCCCTAAAGCATCTGAAACAAGTCAAAACAAGTGAGCAGGCCAAGAGGGTGGAGGGCCCAGGCGAGCAGCAGTATCTACTGGCAGGGTAAGTGACTGTCCCAGCTGGAGGTTCCCAGCTGTTACATGGTTTGGGCTTTTCTTTTCCAGATTTCAAAATACAAATCAGGTATTTCCAGCTAGACCACCAATTCACTAAAATGTCTTACACAAGAAAAATATTCAGCATTATGCAAACAGGCATCCAAACGCTTCTGACAATCTCAGCTTGCACCCGGAGAGAAGAACAGTTCCCAGAGCAAAGTGACAGATGAACAGAAGACCTGACACGTAAGGCATCCCAAAGAAGACAATCAAGGTAACTGAAATTCAGAAAAAGACAAATCTGACTGTCAAACAACATACAGTAAGATGAAATATTATAAGCTTAGATGTAAGAAATACAAAGGTGAAACATTATAAGCTTATCTTTAAGAAATACGATCTGTCTATTCAGAGATGGGACTGTTGCCTGTCTCTCAGTAGTCTTCCTTTTCCTCTCTTCCATCCTCACTCCCATTTCCCCCTTGAAAGAGCAGTCTGGTTTACATTTGTGTGTATTGCCACCTGAAGTTTTTACTTGGCAGTCTCCTGCCCAGCATTTCTGCTGGGCTGCCCTACTCAGCAGTGACTGCTTTCTTGCTGATAATCTGGTGTGAGGGAGTTCTCTGTGTCTTTAAACTCGCAGAGCAGCACACACATAAGGGACACCACAGCAAGTTAGGTGCAGAATTAGATGTTGGAACACGGCAAGAAACAAAAGGGGCAGCTGACTTGGAAGAATCTATAAAGATGGCCCAAACAGTAGCAGATAAGTCATAATAAGAAATTCTGGTGATGTCTGCCTCAAATGTGTAAGGGCAGAGGACTTTTATTTGAATGTTGCAGACACCTAGTGGTAATAGAAATGATCCCATTAAAAAAAACCCCTGTCTTGTCAAGGTACACAGATTGTGTGTTTTAATCAGCTTGCTATTTAGCGGTAGCACTAAAGGAGGACTCTGGTGAAACTAGACTGAAGGAAGATGCAGAAAAAATAAGGAGAATTTAGTGAAGATCCACAGGAATGACTGAACAACTGGGTGCTGGATAAAAAAGACTGTAAGAATGCTTACTTCTAGCTTGTGAAAGAGAAGACTAAGTGGTTACATCTGAGGTATTTGTATGGAAAACAGAAATCAGAAAAGAAAGAGTTCTTGCGATCCTTGGAGTTTCATTGTTTGCAAGCTTGGCTGAAATGAGACAAGTTTAGACTCTAGGTTGCAAAATTTTAACTGTGGTGATAACCAGTCATTGGAATTAAAATAACCAATTACTGGAATCATCACCAAAGGCTACAGTAAAACTCTTGCTCGTGGTAACTCTTTAACCATTTTTATTTTCTAAAGGAAATAAAAAGTAGTCTAGGCAGGAATTAGTTCAAGGAACTCCTTGATAAGTATTGTGGAGGTAATCACAGCAGTCCTCTACAATGGGTTTACTATCTCTGAATCTATGGAGATAAGCCATCAAGTGATTAGCTACAAAATTGCAAAATTCTTTGACTGCTGGAGGCTGTAGGACACTCTAATCTGTATTTAGGATTTCAAACTCTGTGAGAGCTGGAAGAGTCTGACCCTGAACTCATGGTTCTGTTCTGCTGAGGCCCACCACCAGCCCATGCTGAGTTATTATTTAAGTAATTAGGTTTTACCCTTAGATGTTTTGCATAATAAAATTGAAATTTGTTTAATTTATTCCTTGATCATTTGGTGAAAATCCAAAGTTTGAGGAAAGTCCATTTTTTGGCCAGTTTTGCCCATTCATCCATTTAATTTATCAAAATATTTTTTAAAAAATCAAAGGCTGACTTCTGCAGATCTTCATACAGTGTTGGTGAAGGATCATGTTTAGCCTTCTTTTTGAACCTGCTTCATGGCCCACTGAAATTTATAGGGGCCATTCATTAACTATAATGAGCTTTGAAATGGGTCCCTTGTGAAACAGACTGCTCAGATAAGAACGGATGCAATCATCTTTGGATTTTTAAACCATACAGCTTGGACTTGAATTGTTTGCATTCACATCAAAGTGTTCTGACTTAGAAGAAGACATAATTATAACAGTTAAACACATCTGCCTACTAACTTACTGATTGCTTGTCTATGAATCCCCCGTGCTAACATGCTTAAATGGAATTTTGCAAGAGTTTGCCCTGGTTGTCTTATATTCAATATTTTCATTAATGATCTGGAGGGGAAAAAACGGTATGCTTATTACATTTCCAGAAAATGTCAAGTTGAGAAAGACTGGATGCTGGAGGACAGGATTAGAATTCAAAATGACTTTGACTAACTGCATAAACTGTTTGAAAAAATAGGGTGATATTCAATATGGACATGCTATAGGAACTAAATTCAGTGCAGAACGACCAGTTGCACAAGTACAGGCTGCAGGCTAACTATGATAACTGACTAGGTGGCATTTTTATGGAAAGGAAGGTATGAGTTTACGGTTAAATGAAATCTTGACACCAGTCAACAATGTCATACTGTTGCAAAACACCCTCCTGAGATATGCTAGGCAGGAATAGGTATTACAAGACATGGCAAATAATCCTTCTGCTCTTCTCAGCCCTGGGAATACCTCAGCTAGAGTAGGCTACCTGGCTTTGGGCAAAAGACTTCATGAAGGGTGTGTGCCAGCTGGAAAATGTCCAGCAGAAAACAATGATGATGATCAGCAAAGATTATTTAGGTGAGATATCAGGGCAAAACAGTCCTTTCAACATTAAGGAGAGTGAAGCAGAGATCGTTGATGGTTAGGCATTGTCAGCATTGGAAATCTTAAAGAACTATTTGAACAAGCATCTTTCATGAATGACACTGGTGTAGCTGATCCTGCCTTGAGGACACACAGGGTGACCTTCCTGGGTCTCTTCCAGCCCTTTGATTCTGGAACACTTATGCTGTGTGACTGGCTCTGGCAGAAGTCAGAAGAGTCACCTTGCTAGCATCTGTGAGTTAGTGAACGGTTTTAGATTTGTCCAACCTCATGCAAAAAAGAGAGGATTTCAAAACCTGAATCCATGGCCCTGTTTTTATGCAGAAAGTCTGCCTGATCTGTTCTTTTCCTGATGTAAAAGGTGACCTGCTGTTTCAGCCCCACTGTGACTATCAGCCTGGGAGCGCTGCTGTTGCCCAGCCATCAGGGTTTGCATTTATTGCCGCACTTTCTGGAAGGCTTCACACTTCTTGGTGACTGTTGCAGTTTTTTTGCAAAGAGCACTGCAGCTCCACTGGTCAAAGAGGCTTATTTGCAGGTTTGACTCAGTCCATGTCTTGAGCAAATGCCCTATTTTGAGCAGAAGGGTTGATTTCTTTTGAGCTAGTTACAGTATATGAGGGGTGAATGTAAGTTAAAATTGCGTTCAGCATCCTCTCTGCACAAAATGGCACTGGCTTATTTGCCTACATTCCCATTAACTTGAGTTAACACAGTTTCATGACTGTAATGGAAAAAAACAAGCTCATTATATTCAGCAATTGTTTTTCAGCTTATTCTTGATGATTGAGATGAATACCAGTCTTGAGGTACACTGTTAGAGACTGTCTCATATTTTTATATATTTCAGGCTGAATTCCAGGAAATGTTATTCAGTAGCTTTTCTTTGTATCTGAGATAAAACATATAAGAATCAGATTTAATGTGTTTGACTCAGGCTGCCTGAATAATTTTTGGCTTATGGAAAATTGTCTTGATAAAATTTCTGTATTCTTTATTAATTTCAAATGCTAATACTGTGTGAATATCTTCAGTCTTCTATTTTAAAGCAATATGAATCAAGGGCGCTTCATTCTATTTTATGCATTATACTTTGATATACTGTATATCTATCCTTATCTGAAAAAGTTGAAGGTTTGCTTTAGGCACTCCACCTGCAAGTCTAATAAATCCTTTTGGTGAGATTGGCCTGTGTTTATTCTAGGCTTTGCACACTATGGTGTGAAGTAGTTATGGTTCAGTAAATGCTTTTAGAAGTTATTTCTGCCCTAAACTCAGAAGTGGGCCATGTCTGGCATATTCTGTTTAGAAGCACCTCAGGTATCATTACTTATGTATTTCAGCCAAGCTTATTCTTCATTAAAAAGATGCACAGATTATTTAGTCATAAAAGTTTTAAAGTTCTTTAGTGCTCTGACAAATTTGAAAATGCATTTTAATTTCCTAACCCCATGATTGAGTCATAATTAGACTGATTAATGATAAAGCATTTACCACTCCCTCCCCCATGTAACTTCAATAACACCATGGGTCACACAATAAACGAAAACCAAAACCCCTTATTTTCCAAACCATAGGTAAAGTCGTGATCTTTACTGAACTGGTGGTGAATCCCTTAGTGCACTGAAGGATTCAGCATCACATGAGATTGAAACTTAAGCACTTCTGCAGCCTATTTTTCAGATAATTTATCCAGTTTGTCAAGAATACATGTTTTATTAACACTTCTTGAATTCTTGGTATATGCTTGGCAGCTATGGGATTATATGTGTCTCTGAGGGAGTCAGTAGTCTTCTATTATGGGTTGAGATTTCCTGTTCTGGGCATCTAACTCTGCAGGATACTTTGCCACAACCAGTGAACTGAGATTTCTTCCAGAAAATAATCTGAAGGAAACTCTTAAGAAAACCATGAAACTTTGATGTTGTTATATGCTGAAAACTGGCCGATAAAAAAACTCTTTTCCTTTCCAATTGTTCTTTAAAGAAGCCCAATTTATCCTTGAGGTTGTGCACCTACACTTACTCCATGTTACCACAATGTGTGCCAGCCATGTTGCTGATTAAATTAGAATTTATCTACAAATGTGAAGAAGAAAATACAGACATTTCATTAGTCACAAACTTCAAGCTTTTTTAAAAATGTGACCCTCATGACAAATATTTTTTATCATATTTGCTCCTTATTAGCATTTTTTCTATTAGTTGGTCTTAAGGTATCTTACAGGTAGAGGTAGCTAGCAGTAACAAAGATTTACACAAAGTGAAATTGAAGCATAGGAAGCAAACATTTAGGGTGTCTGGGGATAGACAATTCAGTAGCAGAATACAGATCTCTAAAAGGGATCTGTAACAGTTTAAATTGGGACTGGAAATGGTTAAAGGACTAAATACTAACTTAAATTTGAGCTGAGCTGAGCTGAGCTAAGAGGTCTGAAACGAGGACAAACTATTTTCCAAATTTTAATTTTTTTAATTTGAGCTTCCAGGTCAGGTCCATCACTACAGTTGTTAGCACCAAGAGTTCAGTTTAATGATTTAAACTACCTCTTACAAAAATTAACATAAAAACCAGAACAACAATTTAAGATTACACAGCTAATTAATTATATCTGTCACTGTTAGCTCCAAGGGAGTCTGCTCAATTGCATATTTTATGGAGTA
>VYZV01019744.1:1642-37314 GCA_013401275.1 Pandion haliaetus
TAAAACATCTCTGGAGGTAAATCAGCTGGATTGTGTTAGCAACTGCTCCTGGGAGACAGAGGCTAATTGCCTTAATTATTGCTTAAGGGCCAGGTGGGGAGATTTAGAACTTGAGGACAATGAAGATGGGACAGAGGAAGACAGGGTTCCTGGAAGGTGGAGGGGGAAGGGAAGAAAACTGGTCCTAGTTTGCAATAGGCTGAGTGACAAGGGAGCAGATGAGATGGCTGTAGCTGAAGCTGATGGAATAGCTTACTGATTAGTTCCCTACTTATCTACCACAAACAAATCTTTAGACCGATTTGTAAGAAATGCATGTAGTTTGACCCTCTTTGTTTAGGGAAGGAGAAATAAAGCATTTATCATACAAGTAAGCCAGATGTATTGCTTGAGTTTAGCACATGACAGCAACCATATGAATATTGCAGTAGAGTTCCTCATAAAGGCAATCTCTAGCCATCGGTCCTCCAGATCAATGCATCCTTGGATTGATACAAAAAGAGCACCAAGAAACAGAAACAACAAAAGAACCTTTCAGTCCTAATGTGACACTGGCTGTGCTCCTGCTAAAGATGTGGTCTGACCTTTTGGGGATTGGAGAAGGAGGACAATATTATAAAAAGCATTAAACATGACTCTCAAAGAAAAGGCAATTCCTGATCAAACTATTAAGGGAACCAATTCTAGCAAACAACACATTTGTGTTGAAGAGCAAGTGCTCTTCCCCAGAAGAATCAGAGAGATCACAGTAGCCTCCTACATCCCTACCAATATCATTAAGTATCTCTATTGGATCATAGTACCATCCTGAAGAAACCAGAAACTCCCACTTTGACCCGTAAGTTTACCTGACTGAGATGGTACAGCACTTTCTAACTTGTACAAACATTAGTATATATTTTATACAAAAGTGAGCTATAACTTTTGGGTGGCCTGGTTATAAATGAGCCCTGGGATTTTATATGCAGCCTGTTAAACTCTCAGGTTTGTGAGAAGAGAATTGTCCCGCTTCCTCCAGGATAGCATGGCATAGTGTAAGCTCCCTGAACAGCTGCTGTTTGGAAAGGAAATTGCACTTCCAAGCTTGACTCCATGCATAATCTTTGTTTACTGCAAAATGTTTCTGTCACATTGGTACTTAGAGCTCAGTTAGAAGGAACCACGCAGCCATCAAGCAACACAGAAGTTTCCAAGATGATCTAATAGACCCGATCTGTAAAAGCTCAAACTCATTTACAACAAACAATATTTTTAGCTTCTATTAAGAGAGACATTTTGAGTTGCAAGTTCTAGGGACCACTTTGTTACATATGTTCACTTTATTTTACTAAATCAGGGCACAAGGCTCAGATCTTAGAATTCCCCTAGCAGAGTAGAAAATCCTATTTGGCAAAACTCCACTTCCTCCAAAAAACACATTCAATCCACATTGTTGTAGAGAAAGAGTTCTGGGAGGAAAACCAGCTAGAAGTATACCAGAAGAATGGAATAAATCAGAGCAGGCAGTGGATTTTCAAATATTGATATCACAACTCAATGCCTGACTACAGAGCAGTGAGCAGCTATAAAAACTGCTTTGTATCTTGCTCCAACCCAAATGATTTGATCTTCCCCACTCCCTGCCCCTAAATTCAGGGAAAAGGTAATTGATCCTATCATAAGTCAGCTTATCGCATGAAGAGAGCTAGCTGAAAAGTTCCAATCCAGATCTGAACTGGTGTAAAGCTTTAAAAGTTTGCATCCATTTCTATTTGCTTTCTTATGTTATATGACTAGTACTTCATCCTTAGCTTCCATAGATGAAAGAACAAAGAGGAAAACAAAATAGAATATATTTTTAAAGATAAAAATAGGTCATCCATATGTCTATTTTGAGAAAGTGGCCCCCATCTGTGTCTTCACCCATTCTTCTCCTTTACAGAGGTCTACCTGAGTTCAAGACATGCAGTGCTGTGATCTACAGGTTGAGATGCTTTTGGAGTATGAATGGGGAATATAACTCTCAACTGTTGCATTTTAACAAACCCAAATACAAGATGCACAGAATGTGAGGGACAGAAGAGTTTTCTGTGAACACCCTCCAGCATTGTCACTGGAAGTGGCCCTGAATCTCCTCTGTTGTGTGGCCAGACCACAGATCAGGAAACCAGTAAGCAAGAATTAATTTTTAAAACTGAAAGGCAAGGATAACTTTAGTAAAGTTCCCCTTCCCTAGTGAGTAACCAGATTTAACGAACCTAAGTAGAACGTTCTCTTTTGCACATACACTACCTATCCATGCAGTCTTTTCCTTAGTGTGCCAAACCTCCTGCATGCATCCAGCACCATCAGCTGGCACTGGCATCCCTGCTGCTCTCTGAACTTTCCTGCATGAAACTTGCTTTCTGCCTAGTGAGCTCCATGAGGGACACATCAAAGCTGACTACATAGAGCAGAAGGTCATGTGGGGTCAAAAAAGCACCCTTACACCTGAAGCTGGTTTAGCTGCCACGATTTGCGCTGTGATCTATGTACCAAGAAAACATCAACAGTTTTTATCCCAAGATCTTTGCTGGTTCCTTATGATTGATTAAGTCAACAGTGTGTGTGTCAAGGATTAGGGTAAAGTCTAAATTTAAAGAAAGCTGCACAAAACAGAAAACAAACTCATCTGCTCTTCTTGCCTTACTGATTGTTGCATGCAAGAGTTTTTGAGATCCCCTGATGTGCATCTGAAAAGCATCTCAGCCAGTTATCTAGATAGGCATTAGGAGCCACGAATCTCTAAATGTAAGATTTCTCAATGAAACTGCGATTCAGCTCACCAGAAGGAATTTTATGGTGTCTGAAAAGGCTACAGTGTATTTATTTTGTAGCTGAGGGATTACAGGCAGATTTTCTAAAATCCAAATAAAAACTTTATGACTCAGAAAATGGTCCCCAGATAGAAGGTTTTCTGAAACACGTATGTACCACTGCAATTTTTAAAGGTATTTACACCATCAAGCTTTGCAATGCCAGAATTTATAAACCAGCAATGTTTACTTGTCTGTAAGGCAACATCCGTAATATTACTTTGTATATTTTGCCTTCCATTCCAACTTGCTAAATTACCTGTCAATCTTCTAGTCAACAAAGTAAATAAAACAGGATTTCCTTTCGTAGACCCTGGGCCTACAAATCCTATAGTAGGGCTCCATTTGAACACAAGGATCTGTTCACATGTGGCAAAGGACACTAATAGCTTTGTGTTCCATTATTAAAAAGTAACACCACGCAGGCAATGACAGTATATAGAAATTGGTTTTCTCTGGTAACTATGACCTCTTCAGTCTTGTCAAGAAATTTTTGCAACTCTAGTACTACTGTTTTAAAATGAATGTGATGATACGGGTTCAAGCTATTGAATTTTTCTATGCAGTAAGTGCTTTCAACAGTGCCATAAGCAACAAAAAAAATACAGGGATGTAACTCACTCTGGCAGTCATAGTTTATCTCAACGAGTCCTCTAAAGGAGTAGCTTTAATATCTGCTCAGTGATTCCTATACAGAAATATGCAGTATATTATACTTAAACAGGTTTATCTTCAAAAAGTAGAACTGAAGAAACCTGACATCCTATTGACTTGTGTCCTAGATGCCCAAGTCCTCACTGGTATGCCTTTTCCATTTCACTCCACATCTCTCCCACTTCTCACAGGGCAAGAGTTTGTGGCTTGTTGAGGGCTGGGAGAGTACTTGTAGCAACTCAGTATTGTCAAGATTCCTACCTTATCAAATTAGATTTAAATTGGTCAATAGTTTCAAAGGTTAGGCAGGGACAGACAAACTGACAGAGCATAAAACACTTCCTTAGAAAACAAAATCAAGACAATGATCAGGACCACAACAAACATCTTTTCACATTGATAGAATAAACTGCACCATATGGATAGCAAACCGGTATTTTTTCTGGATAAAACTTTCCTTGTAACCAAGGTTTTAGAGAACATTTCTTACCTGGGACATAAGTAAAGCAGGAACAGTCTGGCATAAGATCTCTAAATAACACTGCATCTAAACATATATTTGTGGAAAGTCATACTTTGAAAAGATCTAACAAGTATCTTGCAAATTCTTGCTCTAGGTAGAATGAATTTCAAAAAGTGGTGTGTGGGAGGTATCCATACAGAGAAGAATCCCATACTTATTAGCCACTTCCACAGCACTTTGCACATGTACTATTATTTTTCTGGATATTTGTACAAGTACGAATACGTTCTGTGGTATTACTATGTAGTTCACAATACTGAATAAGGCTGGGAGATATTTTTTTTTTATTTATTTAATATAATTTCACCTCAGCTTGACTGAAGGCAAGACATATAAAGTGATGGTTATACATAATCTGTTGAAGGCATGAAATAACTTTCATGAAAATTATTTGATAAGGTGATGTTCTTAAAAAGATTCAACTTTCCAAGTAGCTACTTTTATTTAACAAACCTGTGAGAGGTTAACTAATGTATGAAGCAGTATGTCTGCACACAGCCACATTCCTTTTAATGCACTGCCCTTCCAAGGCCCTGCTCTTAAGACATTATGTGTGACAAACAGACCATCCAGTAGTTTTTAATTGCTAAATAAATTCTGCATGATATGCTTAATCAAAGTTCCACATGATTTTTAGGACAACCCTAACTTTCTTTAAAATCACAAAAAATGAAGTTTATAAGCTGAAAGCAAAATTTTCTACCATTCACCATTCAGCCTTTCAAAAGCCAGGAAAAACAGACACAAACTACTCTCCTTAATAGTGTTATCAGTGTGAGAAAACTACAGAAGAGCTTACAACCTTTTTTGTCAGACCACTCCCTTTTTACTACCTCAGACTTCTTGATTTGCAAGAGAATTCCCTGCAAGCCATCCCTCAGACAAACTCCACAGGCAGGGTGTAGGAAGCTATTTTTGATTCAACACTGCTCTTCATAATGTTTTGCCAAAAGTGGGTTTACAAAAAATATCACTGGAGTCTGGCAGGTCTACTCTCACCTTGCAAAGAACACAGAGCAAAATCATCCAGTCGCAAGACTCCAAAGACCAGGAGGAGCTTCTGTTTTGATCCCTCCCTACTCCTCACCAAAGGCTTCTCATTGAAAACTAACCACAAGGAATTATTTCCCCTATCACCACTTGTTATGGGTTTGTGTGGCGCGGTTTTCCTTGGTGGCAGGGGAGGGGGGCTGCAGAGGCGGCCCCTTTAAGAAGTTGCTGGAAGAATTTGCCACCCCAAAATGTCAGATAAAGATAAAGAATTCACCGCCCCAAAATGTCGGACGCGCCTCTAGGCAGGGAGTGACGGTGGTAACGCCTCTGGGAAAACATATTTAAGAAGGGGAACTGGTAGTGTGGGGGTTGGAAAACCTGAGAGGAACATCGCTGCCAACACTGGAGTCATGGAAGTGGAAGGGGAGGAGGAGGAGGCGCCTGAGGAGGCTGATGGCCCTGCAGCCCATGGGGGTGAACGGTGGAGCGGAGGCTCCTGAAGGTGGCCGTAACCCCATGGAAAAAACCACGCTGAAGCAGTGTGTGACTGGAGAGNGGTGGAGCAGGGGACGAGTGAGGAATCTTCCCCCTGAGGAGAGGAGCGGCAGAGACGATGTGTGGCGAGCTGACTCAACCCCCATCCCCTGTTCCCTTGCGCCGCTGGGGGGAGGAGATAGAAAGCATCGGTAGTGGAACTGAGCCGGGAAGGCGGGAGGGGTGGGGGGAGGTTGTTCTGATGTTTGGTTTTCCTTCCTAATGTCCTTGTGTTTTGTTTTTGTTTTGATTTGTAGTAAATGAAGTTGATTTTGTTTCTTCCCCAAGTTGAGCCTGTCTTTTGCCCGTGACCATAAGTGGGGAGTGATCCCTCCCAGTCCTTGTCTCGACCCACGAGCCTGCCTTTGTATTTTCTCCTCATCCCAACGTGGCCAGGCGAGGGGGTGGGGGGTGAGTGAGCGGCTTCGTGGTGCTTTGTTACTGACTGAGCTGACCTGAAACCACGACACCATTTCCAAAACATTTTCTAATATGTTAATATTAATACCTTAAATAAGCAAATAATCCTTATTTATCATCTGGTTAAAATTAAGAAGCAAATATAGTGTAATTGCACACCAAACACAAAAGGTGTTGAAGTGTTGGAAAACTCTCTTCTCAAGAGAAAATACTACATCACTTGGTTTTGCTTTGTGGAGTACACTCACTATTTCCAAGGTCAGTATTTCAGTAGCTGTTTCATAAAAAGCCTTGAAATAAACCCGAAGCCTATTTATCTTCTCTTTTCTTAATATTCCTTGCGTCCAAATAAATCAGCCTCCAACCTGACACTTCTTGAGTAACTTTTCTACAATGTATTATTGTATTTTCTAATGATTTCTTGATCCTAAAAAATTCCAGCCCTGGTCAGTCCTAATGATCACAGGCAAATTCATGGTTTGGCACATCTCTGAAGATCTACAGCTGACAGGAGGATCATGGGACCAAACTTAAAGCTTTGCTGCCTTACGTTTTGCAGAGCTCATGTTTCACAGGCTTTAAATAACTGGAGCTATGGAAACACTCTTTATGCCTTAACTTTGCGCACCAAAAATGGTTTACCTTGGTTAGTGCTTCACTGGGTCTGATCACTGAAAACTGTACTGCCCTCAATTAACTAATTCAAGGCAAGAACATGTTTTTTTCTGGAAGGATAAAAGGCTTTAGGGTAGGATTAGTGAGGCCCATTAATTTTTGAAATTAAATGCTGTCCTTTTGCTTTCTCATATCTTTGATTCTGCATTTCCACCAAAGACAGAAGTAAACATCTCTATTGTGTAAGATAGCTGGCTGTAGCCTGAGCACAGCCCATGGCAATTTGCCCTTGCAGAGTTAATACAAGTCCTTCCATGTGAGGTGGGAATGGGCTCTGAAGCTAACATTTCATTTTTTGCTACTGTGACTTAAAACCCTCTTACATTTTCTGTCATCAATCCATGCCCTCATCAGGACCTTGAGTGCACCATCAGGCCTTATTTTTTCTGGCCACCTCTCCTGGGACCTCCCACCTCTGTACCCCTTCCCAGGATCCCCACTGAAGCTGAGCCATGCTGTGGGCAAGTGGGGGCCAGTGCTGTCTGAGACTGCTCCTGGCTTGCTGCCTGCCCTTCCTGCACTGAGCTGGGACCTGCCCACGCCCTCCTGCTTGTCTGCTGGTCACTAGGATGTTGACGGGACCTGCTACTGCCAGCAGCCCTGCCCTGCAGGCTGTGGGGTGATGTGGGGCTATGTCTGCATCAGAGAGGGCACAGCCCTTGGGTCATGGCCACAGTCAACTCCCTGATTGCCTTCCCTTATGGAGAAGCCTCCCTCTTACTGCTCTCCAACAATGCTGATGATCAAATCTGCTCTAAGTACTGACATGCCATTTGCAGAAACAGTTCCCTTCAGTGCTCTGCTGCCAGTCTTGCTTTTGAACTGCTATGCACATTGTTTCCTTCCTTGTTCTCTACTTAGAAAAAATTTTAGAATAGCTTCTTCAAAAGTACCATATAAAAGTACTATTGTATGCAATCTAGTTCCATATTCAACAAACTCTACAGCAAATCTGCTCTGTGAAAATACTACTCATTTCATTTTGCATGCTATTTGCTAAATTAAAGTCTCCATAACATTACACTAATTTCTCCAATGTTTCAGAATTTTTCCTTCTTTTGATACCTTCGCAAAGGTAAAGCAATAACCTGAAATGCATGCTCCCAAAATCAGGTACGGATTGTCTTCTATTCTTGCCAATCTTTTCTGATTCCTCTATTGGCTTTTGCGTTCATAGATTGTAGCAGAGGCAACAAGAGAGACTTCTGTTTCTGGCACAAATGTCAAAAGAGATACTGAAAGTGATGAGATCATCAGTTGGGATAACCCTGTTTGAAGAGAAGATCACCAGAGCAGATCCACTTTTTGGGCTGAATTCTCTCTATATGTAATTATGTAGTGGATCACAACACAGTTGACTTGGATTAACTTGTAAGGCTGATTGAGAAAGAGTTCCCAACAACACAGGAGACAGGAGATAATAATACAGAAAGTAATTTATGCCAATTAGGATGAACAGGCAGATGAAGTGAGGGCCTAAAATGGCTGCATGGCAGTGGAAATTTCATGTCCTGGTGACAAAGCCATTTCAAAGAAGGAAGGAAGGGGGAGGCTATTGCACAGCCAGCCTCTGACCTGCAGCAGAAGGACTTTGCAGAGCACTGCAAGAGGTGGAGCACTAGCAGATGTTCATTTTTGCCCTCAGCTGTGTATAATCCTTGCTATTTAAAGTAAAAAAGCTCTTAAATTTTTAATTTTTTTTATGTTTTCTACGTTACACGTTTCAGTTAAAACTTGCCCAAAAACCAGCAAATTGTAAACATAGTGCCCAGCTGCTGTAACACCAATAAGTAGTCTGTGTAAGCTGCTGCGGGATCTGTTGGTGTCAACATTAGTTATACGGTTTTGGTGGCTGAAGTGTATAAGTTTTAGAAAATGGACAGCTGGAAGAAGAACCTGCAATTTAAAGGTATGTATAAAGGCATGCTGTCAAAAGCACTTGCCAGAAACACATGGAAAGTACATAGGCCTATTAAGCAGGACATAAATTTAGCAATCGGGAGAGCACTCAGCCAAGCAAGCTATATATACCAGCATTGTGAAACAAGGATTGTATGGTAAGGAGTAATATTTAAGGAGGAAGCCAAACAATTTGCTTGATACAGGTACACAGATGCACACACACACACTCATATTTTGTACATAATTGAAAAGTTAGATTTAAAGTCCAATGCTTCCATAATTTGAACTATTATTTTAATTTTGACTTTTTTAATAATTAAGCAGAAGAAATCACCCTGTTATATAGCTTCAGACAATTATTCTGACACTTCTACAGTCTCATCATCATGCAGTTCTCTGTTTTGGCTACATACTCATTACTTAGTTCAATCAATGATCCCATCAGCAAATTAATGTCTGTATCCATCCCAGCTCTGCAAGGCCAGGGCCATGTTCTGAGACACATTTAAAGAAGTTCAGAGGCCAAATGTTGGTCTCCTATCCTCAAGAATATAAAAAAGACCACAGCATCAATGTAAGTGGAATTAACTGCAGTTTGTACCAAAGTACTCTGAACTTCCTTGACTGTTAAGAGAGGAGGCTATACAGATGTGCAAGACAGTCTAAAAGGGAACCAGATGACTAGGTGAAAGGCAACTGAGCCCCATTGCTATTTTAGGATGGAATAGGAGCTCTGTACAGTGCTGCCAAATAAGACAGAAGCCAGTGTGAGAGACACATCCTTCCAGAGAGGTGTATGCTGGGCACAGATTACCCTAGGTCCCTACAAGGGTAGCAAATGCCCATCTCTATGCAACTGAATCCCATTCTGCTATCTAAAACCAGGATGAACTGCCACAGCTGCTCACTTCTGCATTATGTAAATACACTATACAGGGAAGCTATATGACTAAACTTAAGGAAAGCAACTAACTTTAAGGCAACTAAGGTTTATTCACACAGGTATTAACAATGTAGTCCATAAGATCTCTTGTGGATACATATATATGTTTTCATGATGAAGCTGGAAAGATTTACCAAGACAATCAGTGAAATTGTCATTCTCATGGTTCCAGCAAAGCACAAATTAAAAAAAAATTTTTTAAAACTGCTTTGAATTTTAGCTATGCTGATAAAACCAGAGGAAACTCCAATGCCTATTCAACTCAAGTTGATTCTGCCTCTTTAAATGAACAGCAATGTCTGGAGGTAAGGATTAGTACTGTGATTAATGTTCAGGTACAGCACACAGGAAACAAATGACTAATCCAGCTTTCCTACAGATTGTTTGGCTTTGGGAATGTCATTGAATTATTTCATGCATGTATTTACTAATCAATAGACAGTGATGGAATATGCTTGCCTTACAGGACAAATCCAATGTGAAGCTGATTTATCTTTATTGATGTTCTCAGAATCCCAAATGTGCTATGTAAATCCAAAGAATTAAGACACAGGAATCTCTGGTAATTAATATATTGGTGAAAGTTTAAATGACTGGTTCGTGCTGTATAAAGCTATTATGCACAGAATTATCTTATTAGAAATAGTATATCCTAAAACTTAAATTAACCATGTGAATTACAGATGTCAAATGACAAATATAAAAAGTAACACTGCGGCATCATATACAGTTAAAGGACATAACTCTTGAGTAGGAAAAGATAATAAAAGGTGGAGCAAAACTTTTGAAGATCCTGCCACCACTGACACTGCCTACCTCACATGGGCAGAATAGTTCAAGTAGAGATAACTGAATGTCTCACTTGAACAGTAGATACACACAGCCTAAATTCATTTTTTTAAATTTGCTATTTGCCATATATAGCCCTAGATATAAGTTCTTAGTACTGTAAATATCATTATAAAGTGAGCATTAAATATTAAAAAAAACCAAAAAAATAAAAATCTGAACAGAGAAACAGAGTGAAAGCAAAGCAGCATACTCCCTGTCAATTTCCTATTTAAAAAAAAAAGGAAAAATAAGGAAGATAAAAAGTGATCTCAACAGAGTTTAGAGATAGTCTTAAAACCTACTTATCTCTTATAAGAATGATCTTGAATTAGCATAGTGAGTGTAGTAAAAATAAATATCCTGTCCTCGGTTTTATACCCCAAACCACATGTATGCAGGGCTAAGTATTAAAGACTATGAAATACAGACATCTAGGCCAGGTTTTTCAAAAGCTTATGCCAGGGAACTGGTGGTTTGAGAGGCTAGAAGCCTTTTTGGCTCTTTAAGCATTCAAGTCACTTCTACAGATTCATAGATGTTAAGCTCAGAAGATAATGCCTGCACTGTAGAACATCACCTGGTAACTCTTGAAAAGGAGGGAATAGCTGTCACCAAATACTTGCAGATAAATTAGAACAAATATTTATAAAAAGAACAACTACCTTATGTAGAAATTTTTGTGTAATAATTAACTACTTCAATATGAATGGTTGGTTACAATAATTGTAAAAATCTTTAATCTCAATTCCAACCTAACTTAAAAAAAAGTTTCATCTACTGAGTATTTTAGTAACTTTGCCTTCTAAAATAAAAGGCAATCTATTAATTGGTAAGAACCAATGAGATCTGTGATGAAGTCACCACTGCTTTATCTCTAACAAGTTAATTCCCTTTGTGTAGCACGGTTTTCAGCTTCTTGGTGTTTTGTCACTTACTTAAATGCACTATGGTTTCCAATATCTTTTTTTCAATATCACACAAACCTGTATATTATGTGTTTTCAGAAGGCAGGGTGGACACTTAATTGCATGATTATGTATAGAGGTGGATTTTAAAAAGCATCTAATGAACCACACAGAGGCATCAACCTTATGAGACAGTCATCTTTAAGGTGCAACAGACACAACACGCATATTCCAAAAGATGCCTGTATCTCATTCCTTCATCCCTCCATTTCGCGGTGAGGCCAAGACGGTTCAAGGTGGCACACATGCCCCAGACTCATCTGACTTCTTTTCTACCAAACACAGCTATTCCCTCTAAGCAAAACACTGGGGGAAACAGGAATTTTAAAAACCTTTATTTCAGTCATTTAATACAGTTTTTGATACAGGTCCAGTCCCACGGGGTTCCACCTGCAAAAGACATTTTAAGAGCATTTGACTAACTGTACAAAGTTAGGCAAAGATACATGCATTCAGAAGGGGTCCAAAACCACATATATATCACTGATTCAGTACAAAAGGCCCAAAGAATACCCATGTGTCTTTTTGAGAGCTGATATAGAGCTCAGAGTATCATGTTGAAGACTCAGGACAAGCCATATTGGGGTCATTTGTGGTAACCCCTAAGGAAACCAACTCACCTTTTCCTGTTTTTTATGCAGATTCTTTTATCCATCCTGAGACCGCACAGCCCAGGAGCAAGAGGGCAGAAGGTACAGGGCAGAAATTCTGAATAGTTCTGCAAGGAATCTTCATGATGGAGTCAGACAATTCCCAAATGCCATGTGAAACACAAGGGGAAGAAACATACTACTTCATGACCTCTACCCAAATATAAAATGGAGACAGAAGCAACATACAAGATATCATCCTGATTTTAATTAAAATGCACATGAAAGACAATCACACACTCTTGTCTACAGCAGCACCTGTACACAAAGGTTAGGTGTATGTCATTGCAGCTGCCTCAACAAGAAGAGATATAAGCTCTTCATATACTCCTTATTCATCTGTATGATTCCATCAGCTTTGGGTCATGGCCATTGGATATGACTGTTCTCATCAGACAAGGGGAAAAAAAAGAATATATGAATATATTTCTCTCTCTTTATGAAAAGTGTGTTTGTGTGTATGTATATATGTATATGAAGAGAACAGCATGTATTGTTATCCATCAGTTCTGGGGAGTAGCTCCTGGCATATTCATGATGAGAAGCGTTAAGAAAACCCAGACTGAATAGGTGTGAAGGGACACTGAGAATGACAGTCTGTGACCAAAGCAGCTGATGAGAAGAAGCACCTATATAGGAAATACTCAGTCGTACCATGCCAAGATCCAAGCAACAGCTGCAGTGTTTCATAGAAATACTGTGAGCTCCAAGAAGCAGCAGCTTAGTAAAAACTCTACAGATATGTATGGAATTCATCCAGTATTAAAATGTTTCATGATATGCCACACTTCCATGGGTGGAATGAAAATTCACAACAGTTACAGACCCCTACCTTTGGCTGCATATTTTCATACTGGCTCATGTTTTCATACGCTTTCATCAGTGCCCAGTGAAAAGTAAATGTTGACTGTTTACACAGTTCTCAAGTACCAGTTTCCAGGATCTTTTGCTGATCGTGCAAGAATACTGTTCTGTAATATTTGTAACAGTCAGTGGCTTATTCGTTACCACATATTTTGCAAAATTATTTGATTGCTGTCTTTTGACTGTGTTTAATGAACATAACATATATGTCACAGATTTCAATGCTTACCTACATCACCATCCCCTTCCCTCCTCAATAACTAATGTAGACACTGCTTTTTTAATTGTTTCTTTGAAGTATTCAAAATCAGACACTGGTAGAAGTGAAATATAAGGCAGGATGTTTTGATGAAACATACGGCAGGCAAAACCTCAAGCAGATTGATAGGGATTATTGGTGGTTGTTCTATTTTACTCCCTATTCTGTGGGGAATAAGATACTGCTGGAGACCATCTGGGAAATCCACCCAGCAAATCCCTTGTTGTTGCAGGGATCTAGGACACAACGATGATTTCAGTGCCTCACTTTTTCCCTGTGGCATATTACAGCTGCGCTATTGTTGTTTCCTAAAAGGCTGAAGGTTATTAATCAGAACTTCATGGATGTTGCAACATTTAGTGAGCTAAACTGTTGCAGAGTAAATGCTTATTAGCTAGGTTGCCATTTCCAGAGGACTGGACTCAGTATTCAGGTGATTCCTTACAGTCCTCTTTACTGGTAATTGATATTATCTACATCTACTATTTTGTTCCTAAAACCAAAATTTCATATAGGTCTTCCTAGAAGTCTTTGTAAGCAAATGGAGGAGAACAGAGGAGAATTAGCAGAAAAAGCTGAAGCAGCAAAAGGAGGGTTAGAAGACTATCAACAAAAAGAAAGATGAATCAGAACAAAATAGTTAAATAGTTTTAAAGTTGAATTCTACTTCTCCTTCCTTCCTCCATTAAAATATTGACCTATTCACTTCTCTCACATCACTGTGCAAATCCAGTTACGTGAATAAGTAAGTATCTGAAAAAAGCATTCAGTGTTCTAGTGTACCTAATTAGTCTCAGCAATTGCTATAGAGGGAAAACGGAGAGCACACAAAAGCACAGTTTAAAGGTGTATCAAGTATTCAGCAAGACATTTGACTACTGGCATTCATTCAATAAAAAAACAAGATTAGAAAGCAAGATGTCTGTAAGACAACTAATAAAAATTGTATTTATTTTAAAACCTCAGCAATATGTTGTTATAAAAGTCATCAAAGAAAAAAAGAAAAGAAAATCTTTGACTTCTTTCCTCCCTTTCTTCAGCAGCTGACTTGGTTTATAGAAAAGAATTCAATACCAGAAGAAAAAATCAGGGGTAACATTTCAGGATTATCAACTTTGTGAATAGTGTTGGAGGAGTGTAATGTGTGTAGAAAGTGGCCGATTATCAAGCCATTCATCACAGACTAGTTTTGAGGATCAGCTCTTCAACCTCTGCATCCAAAAAAACCCAGACAGTTCATTAGCTGTAAATAATATTAAGACTAAACACAATTGCAGTAGGTAGCAATTATTGCTGCCCCATTATATCTTGCTCAATTTACCATCAAATAGTATTTAATCTTCCATGAGCAAGATTTGCTCTCAGTCTTTTTCTAGTTGGTAGAGGAGCTGCATATGTGATAACGGGAGAAGAAAAAGCTGCAGTGAACCATTTGACCTGGTAGGACTTCAACACAAATTCAATTTCCTTCCTAAGAAAAATACAAAACAAAACAAAACACAAAAGCAAGAGTTAGGGATTGAAGATATTCATTGTAACAAGGCCCAGCCTTGAAGGCATCTGTCAGGAACAAACCCTTGTTGAAGTCAACAGGAATTTGCCTGAAAGGTACAAACTTGGGTTCCCAGGCTGTTGAGTTATAAAAAGTTCTTGGCTGTAACAGGGAGGGAAGTAGTAATTTCATACACCTTACCTCACTCCTTCCAGATGCACTTGATAGCTTTCTCTCTTGTCTGAACAGATGTGCAGCCACTAAAACCAAGTTGGACAAAGTCCTGCATCCCCTCCAGGTACAACTGCTTCTGTTTCAGTATGAGGGACCAATGACTCCAAAGGTGAGTGTGAATGAGGATAGACAGCTGTATCTGTGAGTAATACACATGCAATCTGGAATCAACAGCACCACTGTCTGATACTTGACCAATGCGCACTTGTTCCTTTTAAAAAAAAACTTCTGAGAAAATTTATAAAAGGTCACATTAGAAGTTATTCTCTTCTGTGCCAGTTTTACATTAGCTGGGATTTCATATGCACATGGAGCCAGATTGTATTCTCCATTACAGATATGTAAATCTGGTGTAGCATCATCAACTTCAGTTTAATTGATCTGGATTTACATCATTGTAATGAATGCCGTGCAGGAAACCAATTTCATTTTCAAGAGCTTTCGCTGAACATGAAAACCTGCTACTAAATATACTTCCAATGGGAGGAATTAGACATAGAACTGATGTTATCACAGACAAAGGACTTTGATGAATGTGACTGTTAGAGAATGCTAGAGCATTCATATTTTCTGACAAACACCGCACTGATTTTTTCATGCACCTGTAGTTGTCTCTCTTCATAACAACATTCCATTTAGCCCTTTATTATGGGTAACCCCCAAAATCAGAAGATTCGAGTCGGAAAAAACAGTGCTTTATAAATTCAACTTCTTTTTCAAGGACAAGGCTTATTAAACCATTAAACTAACATCAATTTTTCAGTACCAAAAAGCTTCTCAGTGGCCTATAACAATTCCTCTATCAAAGAGCAGCAAAAAAAGACGACCTTTTTTTCTTCATAGAACTATACTGCTTTCTCCAAACAGCCAAAAACTGACTTTTGGAACTAGAAAATTGTGATTCCCTCAGTTTTCTCATTTTCTAAAAGTAGGGGAAAGCAAAGCCAAAGTGCTTGATAAAATGGTAAAGCAAAATATAAAGGACTCAGTCTTCACAAAGAGACCAGCCTGTAAGAACCCTGTATATGAAGTAGGAATTAATAGGGAAGGAGAAAACAGGCTAGTTTGTCTCACTTTTGTGTAGGTGAGTGGGTAGGAAAAAAATTAATAGATCACAAAACTCCTTGCATACACTTTTTGTTCTCCTTTCATTAATGTTCTCCATGCATCTGAGAAGGGGCCTATCTCCTTCCACTGTAGTGCATCTATCTCCCAAGGAGCTGTGAAAAACACTGGTATGCCTGCTACCTTTGCACAAACCTGAGTATAACAGAGAAAGACAAAGATGCATACTTCAACAGAACCTTTGAGCCTGCCTTCACACACCAAAGATGTGAGATGCAAACCAAAAGATGTTGTAGCCTTGTAAGACCTACATGTGATGGCGGCAGGGGCGGATTTCACCTTCAGTTCACTTATTTTATTATTTTTACTTTTGAAGCTCAGTATAAACTATTTCCAAAGATTTAGTGAGCAGCAATGATGGAATCCATCAAATAACAATTAAGGCACAGCTGGAAGAAGTCCCCGTCCTCTCCTTGGTGTTGTGCTTGGAACAGTGGAAGCAGGCCGGACTCTTGCAGAGCTGAAGGCACTGTCTGTGCTGATGTCTTGCTGCTCCACAGGGTGTGTAACATGCTGGATTTGCATTCTGCCCCTCTCTTCTGTTGTTTGCTCAAAATCTAGTGTGCAACTAACAGTAACATGTCCTGCCTATACCTTTCACCAGACTTTGCTTCCCTCCTCACAGGTTATTCATTACAGCAGCAAACAGAATTTCACACTAAGCCTCTTCCTCATCTTAACAATTAAGCCATAAAGTAAGGCCGTCAAACACCTGGACTGCAGAATCTTAAGATATTTGCATTAACAAAACAGCAGTCAGTAAAATACGGCATTGCTGTACCACTTTCTGTCTGACTATGGAAACAAAATAAAATATAACAATTAAACAAAAAAATCTAGCTTCATCTTACGCCATTCGTAGGTAGTGAGATCCAACTTCAAGCAAGAGAGATGAGTGAGAAGTTCAGTGGAGAGGATGAGTTGGAGTCAAAAACTCCTTTCTGAAAGGTTTAACTAACTCCTAATCCAGATTCATTATCTGTAACTTGGGCACTTGGCAGCATAAACTAGAAGCACAAAAGGGTATTTTCTTTGTACCAAAAAAGCCAACATGCAGAGTTTAATGGTATCCTCAAAAGAGGAAGAGACACTTCTATCTTACCCTTTTCAGCTTTCCTTCATGCTTAGAGCTGAGGTAACCATACCATATAAGCACCATATGACAATGCTCCAATTCAGCTGAAAGCTATCTATGCCACCTGAATATAAATAATGATGACGAAAGAAAAAAAGAAATGAGAAATGTTTTACTTATGACGTAAAAAAAAAGAAAGAAAAAAAGAAAAAATAAATAAATAATGTCTCCAACACTGTTCTTCAACATGCCAAATTCCCACAGTCTGCAGTTTACTTCTTGCTGCAAGTAGATGCACACCTGTTTCGCATTTCATTAGAAATTTTTTTAATAAATTACTTCTTAAGTGACTCAGTAAGCTACTATTGGTCTATATAAAAGCCCACTGTAACTCCTGAGGACTCCACTTGCTTTTGAAAAAGCTGTATGCTCCCTTATACTCTGAGCATTTCCCCGAGCAAACCTGCATACAAAAATAGAGGCACAGGGGAACTAGACAGAGTGACTTCACATGCCTCAGACACACCAGATGTGATGATGTTCACTAGATATTACGAATGACCTTTCATATCTTACTAAGATACAATCATATCTTTTAAAAGGAGAGAGAGTGAGAAAGAAACACATTGAAACTCTACCTTACTCCTCAGAGATGGTGTCAATCTGTGGCTAAATTAATGTGCAATTTTGGAAACCAGCTGGATTCATGATGTACCAGCAGATTACAACAGTCTTATCAGTATATTTGTATATTCAGGTCAGGCTGCTTGGATGGTTGTGGCCGGTTCCCTTCAGTAATGATGAGGTTCAGCAAAGCACATGTTACAAGATTCTACAGCTGGACTAACTACTGAAGATGACTAAAGCTTTAACTAGACCAGTGTGCAGGAACTTCAAATGACCCTTCACCCAGGATCTCACATATGCTCTGGCTTTCAGATCCCATGCAAGGTTACAGTCCTTTAATACCTTCTTAGGGTGGGACGTGTCTTAAAAGCGGACAACCTGCCAGGCTAACCTGCTGTAGTGTAAAATGCATCCATTACACCACCAGTTTGAAGTTGCAATAGTTGGGAACAAACAGCCCCTGGCAATGGCCCATGACAATAACACTGTTCTTTCCTTACATCAGGCTGAAGAAAAAAAATGGAGAAACACTTCAAAA
The DNA here is from genome assembly GCA_013401275.1 of Pandion haliaetus. Lineage (NCBI taxonomy): Eukaryota > Metazoa > Chordata > Aves > Accipitriformes > Pandionidae > Pandion > Pandion haliaetus. The sequence continues at coordinate 19,781 of VYZV01019744.1, forward strand.
GTCCAGCATTAAAGGAGTGCCAGAAAGTAAGGTCTTCCTTTTAGAAACTACATGAAAGATCTGCCTTGTTGTGAACCACTGTAACTATAATGACGTGCATATTAGAATGCAGTATTATAATTAAAGGTCACTGTATGCAGCAATCATTATATACTGTTCTCTCCTTTAAAACTCTGCTTTTCTTTTCAGACTTAGAGAAAAATTACTTATCTTGTGCACTTCTCCATGCAGCCAGTTACACACTTGAGCTAAACATAATGCATATTAACTTAGCCTACTACACATCCAGAGGGCCTGGAGGTGTCCAATTTTTCTATCAGAAATTTTGTCTGATAGAAAGAAAGAAGACATTAACCAACTGTCTACAGTTAGTAGGTATCTGGACAAAATGGACACATGGTGTGCATCCTCCTTGTTACCTCACTTTAATGCATCTCCTAGGCATTCACGATCAGTAGGACATGTTTCTATCTGGGATAGCCCAAAAAGAAGTTTTGCGTATTAGGAAAATCCTTTACAATACAGACATAATGAACCATTTATTAATCCAGGTAAAATACATGGCACAATATAAGTATGGCTGGTTAGTTCAAAAACCTGTTTTCCCATACTGTTATCACAATAAACTCGTCATTCAAATGCAGAAAATACAAAATAATTTAAAAGGAGTGGGCTTTCTGTATTTCATTAAATAAATTAAATGGAAAAGATAAAGCTATATAATGAATTTTCAAAATAAAATATATGGTCTAGGAAAAAGCAATAACACAAGAATGAGGAATCAAAAATCTCAGTGTTACAGAGACTTCACCATGGTCATACAGAAACCCAGCAGTCTCACACATAAGTATATGATGATCTAAAAGAATTTATATGTGCACTCAACTATTTAGTTTCATAGAACTGCATTTGCGGAGCATTTACAGGTGAGTACTTTATAAGCCTTTTGTAGTACAAAGACCCAGCCCTGTTAAGGTAAATTTATGTATATATTTTTGCAGCTATGCAAAATTTCACTGACTTCAGTTTAGCACTAAATGGCTGTAGAAAGTTCTACTGCCATGAAAATCTGAGTCTTACTGGAGGATCAGGTCCCTAATCTCAGCTTAATAAAAGCATATATATAAAGTATATATATACATACATACTTACATATATGTATTTAAGACTATGAAAAACCATTTCTTCCTTGTGCAACATTTTTTTCAGTGAATGGTAAAACATTTTGGACCAGATTTTAAGGTTATGTGTACAATTTGGCAACTCCCTCCACTGCACTCAGCATATGGTCTTTTTACACGAAGAGGTTACCACACATACTCACTGCCTGAAACTGAGGATTCAAAGAGTAAAGTTACACTGTCCACTGAAACATCATTCTTGTTTAAAGAGTGTTATCAACATCAGTTTTAAAAGTCATATTCTGAAGTGACTGAACAGAGCATTCTTTACATAATATTCCCTAGTAGTTTGAAAAGTTGAATTAAAATTTGTTCACAGGGTTATCTAATCTCCGGTTATTCATCACAGTCTTTTCAGATAAAAAAAACTTGATTTATTGTTCCCAAAAAAATACATTTCTTACAAATCACTGATGACTTCTGTATACGTTAGAGAGGCCTGATTTTAGGGAAATGTTAAGTATCCCTGTTTTGACATCCAAGACTCACAGAATTACACCACTATCTAGCAAACTTTACATAGAGCATAAGGATATAATTGGTTCAGATAGGTATTGACAAGATGAATATTCTAAAAACTGAACTTCCACAAAGAAGTTACCATTTTCAAAAAACATTTGCCTATTAGCTGTCATATTTACAAAGAAAATATGATGGGAAAACTATCATTCTTAGCTGCTTCTTCTGATCGTATTTCTGCAGCATGTACAAAATTATCAATCAGAACTGTATTGTCAAGTGATGGGGCCCACCACTACACGTGAAGGAAGTATTGTTCTTGTAAACAGTGTTGTACAGGCAAATACCTATAATATAGTTTAACAAAACTGCTTGTGTCCAGAAAAAAACAAACTCCCTTAAAAAATCAGTAATGTTTTGGCTTTTTGTGGCTAGATTCAGCTCTGATGTGTTATCTTTAAACCTAGTGACAGGTCAGAATGGATACAAGTTGACGAGAGAAAACGTGGCTTCAAATTTAACAAAACATATATGATGCAGTATCTAAAAAGGAGTCTCAGACAGAGCAGATCTTCCCAGCTCCAGCCCTTTGCCTCTGGGTTTCAGAGAGTCCTGGCCTTCTCAAGCAAGTAACATCTTCTGCAGGCTGAATAGGCCATTGTAGAAGCTGGAGGAAGCATAACGTATTACTTCCTGCAATGCTAATCCAGTAATTAAAATATATTTCCCTTCATTTAGAAACCAGATTTTTCTTCACTAGCTTCTCACATAATTTTTCTTAGCCCTTTGCCACATAAAGATACCTTAAGAATACAACATTATAAGAAGTGGCATATCAATTTGATATTTGGTGAACACTGCAGATTATTTTTCTCAGAAAAAAATGGTTAGAGGTTATGCTAAACACATTTGTTTACCCATCACTACCAGTGATGCCATTATTCAGGTCTAATCATGTCCGATAACTCTATAACTCTGAATGGCTGGTGGTTATATGCTGTAAGAGCACTGGGAGAATTCCTAGATGACTTCAAAAAACAATGCACGTATTTGATGTATTCTGGGTAAAATGGATATGTGAGCTGTGGCTCCTTGTAAACTATAGTACTCTGATAACCTTACTTGTTCTTTGTTTCCTTTCTGGCAGAGAATCAGAGTTCTGGCTAGTTCCTTGTGATACCCTTACCCAAGTGCATTCAGTGAGTGCTGCACAAAACTAGGAGTTTGATCTTCTGCATTTTTCAAGATTAATCAGCTCAGTAAAGGCCAAAACATTCTTCTGGAGGGGCCCAGTAATCTGAATCACCAGGAGCAGGCAAGAGGACCTCCTTAATCAGGTCTAGGGCTTGTAAAACATTCTCTGACTCTTTAGCCTGTACGATACCACTTAAGGTAAAACAGTAGTAATGATTTATATGAATGTATATGTATACATATGAAACACTGAGATGCTGTACAGTCCCATTCTATTCTAATACAGTGGTTTTGTTCCTTCTAAAAATATTCTATAACTTTTTAATTTAAAAAGAGTAGAATTCATCTGTAAAATATAAAATTGGCCACAAAAGCATTCCTTTACTGTACACTCAGCTTACAAATCTCTGACAAATTTTTGTTTATCCCAGGAGTGTGTTCTTCCTCAAGTCTTCACTCTATATTTAATAATCTTTACTGCATACCTAATGAATCATATACTTAAATGAACTGTAAACATCAATATGAGTTTCACTAGGACAAAAAGGGGAGACTAATCTGCATATTGTTGGCAGTATAGAGTGGGTAGGACGACAGTGAGTGATGAAGGACTATATCAATGTGGGGGATTATTCAGGCCTCTTAAAATTTTTAGAGTAACAAAGAATGACATGGTTTTCATTGTCACCTCAATTCATTACAAACAGATTTTTAACACTTCTTGACATATTTTTTTTGCATCTGAGTTGGAACTGATTAAAACTAGAAATGTAACATTAGACTATGTTCTTGTCTTGGCTATAAAGGAGTTTCACATTAAGACTCCTCCCTTTCTTCACCAAGCTTATTTGTGTATTTGCAAGAGTAATGGCAGAAACAGCAAAGTCCCTCAGGCAAAAGAGCCTGCGTGTCTATCAATATGTGAGTGACTGGCTTATAAAATGTTCTTTGGAACAATGTGCCCTGAAGCAAATGAAGATACTGTTCGTATTAGCCAATTTGAGACTCACTGTGCAACAAAGTACTGAGTAAATCCAGCACTGGAGTGTATACACACTCTGAGACTAAATCTACTCAGAACATTTTCAATAAAATAAAAATTGAGGAAACAAAAATATTCCATGCAGATAAACAGGTTTTCATAAAGATTTTGTGGAGAAGGTTTTGGGATACATGATCTGCTAAACTGGAAGGCCAAGAAAGACAAAGACTAACTAACAATCTCCCATTTGGTCAGCTTTTCTTGTACCCACCAAAACTAGACACTTGAGTTAAAAAAACATTCCAAGTTTTTATTTTTACTCCACAAGCAATGAAGACAGGAGTTAAAACTTTAGCACAAATAAATGTTCTCTAGACATCAGTCACGTACAGTCCTTTTCTGGATATACCTAGAAAAAGTGATTTTCTGTATCATTCCTATTTCAAAGCCCTGCAAAAAAAGTGACCATTCAAAGTATATATATGTTGCCAGGTTATTTTGTAGTGGGGTACTGAAAGCTAGTAACTAGCATTAATAGTATTTGGATCCAGTACTAACATCTTATTATTGCTGCTGTAAAAGTGTTAACCCAGTTAGGAGTTATCAGATAAAAACCAGGAACTCATCACCAATAAAATCAATAGATAAATTCTATGATATAGGTAATTTCTTCACCCCCCCCTACAGTATGCCCTCATGACAAACACCTTCCTAGAAAGCTAGCTACCTAGTCTATAGATCTGTCTTTATCTACAGTATAACCACCCTCGCTTTTCTGTACCCACATAATGGAAACTACAGAGAAAAGCCCTCAGGGGATTACAGCTTCTTAAAGCAAACTTGTCAGTTTTAATTCAGGTTAAGTGCCGGCATAACACAAACAATCAGGAAGGAACCAAATCAGTTCCTGTCAGATGTTGGTAATTCACATGTAGTAATTTGCCTGGGCATACACACTTAACATTCACATGGATTCATTCTACAGATACGTAATATATGTAATGAGGTGGTCATCTATAAATATACATAGATATATGTATCTCAGTATATATACATATATATATGTATTACATTATATACATATTTTGATATATATATTTCAAATGGGTAATGTAGACAGTTCTCAATAAATGGACTGATAAAATTCATGCCTGATGGAGAACTGCACTGGGTTTTGTCAGTGTGTCAGCACAATATTATGCCTATATATATGTATTCACCCATGTATATCCACATACACTTAATGTACGTATGCATCATATATGTGTAACAGAGCATACAAATCTATGTATAGCATTTGAGTAATGATGTGACAAACATTAGACACATTGCATTAAGTGCTTAGCTGGGAATAACCTTTGGTTTGGCCTCACAAATCTTTTCCTTTTCTAAGCTACACACTTCATATCTGGAGCATGTGGAAGCATCTTACCTTGCTTCCATTTTCTCTTGCCTCCCGTTCCATCTTGAGATCAGAAATTAGGAGAGTCTTGTATTTGTTCTTTCCATTACTGCTGTGATCATCTAGTCTGTATTCTGAAGTCAGCTGAGCAGAGAGGGGACTGTCACTCAGGTTCAGAGGCTGCTCATCCTGCTCCAGATTTGTTTTGCCATTACTGTTGGTTTCTGCCATCTCCCTGCAGTGTGTTCCCCCTGAAGCATTGGAACTGTGTCCCACGGTCTCATTGCCATTAAAACTCTCTGCGGCTGAATCATCTATTAAAAAATATATATTTTCAGTCACATGCCACATCATAATCTCTGTCCAGTTCAAACATAATTTATACCTTCACGAAGTTTTTCAAAACAGAATTAAAATGGTTTATATTACTAGTACCAGTACATTTCTGCAAAATGTGCACACACACTCCTCCACGTTTTCAAGTAAAAACTTTATGTAAATCCATAAAATATTACTAAGTTAAGGGAAATGATCTGGGCTCACACCTTAGTGTCACTGTGTACATAAGAGGTAAGTACCACAAAAGATTTTAGGGACAAAGTGACTTAGTCTGCCTTAATCCATCTGTCTGTCCATATGTCTATGGATCTATTTAGATTCTTATACCATGCTCATTACTGTAGTATTGCATATTTCTGAAATCAACAGAGATGCACATGGTACTGAGAGAATCTAGTCCTCAGGTTTTAAGGGGGCAGAGCAGCATATGTCATATCCATAAACATCCTCTTGCACAGATACGATGTAAATACATCTGATGTATTCACTGCTGGCAGTAGAGATTATACTGGAAAAGTTAACTCCGGAAACAAAGATCCTCTCTTCATTTTGTTCAGGGGCTCATTCACTTTGCTCATTCATTGTGTGTCACAATATATTTAAAAATACTGCTCAATGAAGGACTAAATTATCAGCCTGAAAGCTCTGGATGTGTTGCTGTTAGCCCTACGATTTTACAGCTGAAATGTATGACTAATATGTGTTTTCACATGTTTATGGGTTTGTGTATCCTGTGTTTGTCAGCACTGGAATTGCCCACCTGTGCTACTACTCAGCCCTTCTTTACTTCTAAACAATCTTTCGGCCAACAGGCTTTCTAGTAAAACAATTCATCCTTCAATGGATTAAATGGCAGCAGAATTTGGCACTCCATTTGCTTACTTCTTTTGCTCTAAAGCACCTCTTTTTTGGTGAATTACATGGTTTTGCTAATGGTGCAAATACCTGCCCAGGGCTCTACAAGCCTATGCTTACTGCAGACAGGGAAGCTGGAAACAAAACTTGGGGGCTAGCAGCCAGGAATGTGTACAGATTGAAACTGGAGATACAGGATGAGACAGACCTTAATATATCAGTACCTTAATACACCATCTGCTTTCAGGCCTTTCTAAACAACTTCCGTGGAAAAGGAACAAACACATTTATGGACACATGGAATTTAATTAAAACATCAGGACACATTCTTTAAAGGATGTGCTCAGAAATACTCGTGCTTGAAACTACCTGATTAATCAAATTGTTGACTCCCCATCATTAATACAGCAAAAAACAACTATTCACTGCTCTCAGATCAGAATATAAAAAGTGAAGGAAATATTGTATAAATGGGTAATGATTTAATTCAGTTAAGTACTTAGAGAGCCATAGACAAGTCATCATACATCAGTGGTTCGCTTGCTGTACTCATCCAACACTTTTATGTCAGAAAGTATACAGGCCAGTCTGAACATATTTTTTTAAATTGCTTTGATTTGTAAACCTGTAAAAAAAAAAATCTAGTTTCATGAAAATACATAATAAAAATCATAACTTAAATGCTTTTATTTAAGGAACATTTTTTGGTTTTACAAAATGCTTTATAATTAATGGCTGCAATAAAAAATAAAGGTATGTTTTGCTATGTACCAGTTTTACATTACCTCTTATAAATACAAATGTATATACAATAAGACATAACATTCCTAGAATAAGACTTTTAAATGTGTACACCAACCAACTTGCAACAGAGCAATGGAAATGTTCTGATTTAAAAACCTGAGGCTGCTTGAGGATTTCAGCTACATAAATGAATAAGGTGAGCAGGATTTATCCTTAAACTTTCTATCATACCCCAAGACTTATGCCTTACAGGGCATAACACATTAAAAAGGTTAAAATTCTAAATGCAGTTTCAGAAATAAATATGCAATTTTATTATTCTGAACTAGAAAATGGCATTCTAATATAGGGTTTTTATTTTTCTAAAAGAAAATAGCCATATTTACAACTCGTCTTAAAAGCTCTGAGATATCAGGAAGAAATCCAGATTTCTTTATTTAAGAGAGAAACACTTTGGTTAACACTGATTCATATTTAGGAATGCTAACAGATAATTGGCTTCTTGATTATCAGTTTAACAAGTGACAGTTAGTTTCAAATTAATTAAATCAATTACTGAACAGGTCACCAAGTGAGGGATGCTCCTCCCTTTGAAGGGCTCAGAAAATTCCCTGCTGTTGGCAGCAGAGAGAGAAACGAGTAGCCAGAGGATGCAAAGAGCTACCTAAAAGCTTGGGGGCACTGCCTGCTCTGCAGCACACAAGTCTGACCCCTAGGGTACTTCTGCATGCCAGGACTCAAGTGTCCCAGGTCGCACAGTGCAGAGGAGCCACTACCAGGACATAGATGGCTAAATGGGAATGATGGAGTGGTAAGAGGGCTGTGCCTAGAGCCATATCCAGGAACAACAAAGTCCAAAGCAAGGCTATTAGTTTTGGCTTGTAATCATAAGCAATAACTCTTTTATTTCTTTGGTGGGTTTTTTTCCCTGTATGATGAATGGCTGACAACTAAAACTTACACATGTGTGAGAATGTTACAATGCAAAAATAAAAAAAATAAACAGCTTTTTTATATTTGTTCTAAAACATAATAATTGAAAAAAATCCTATGCTGAGTAAATGTGACCAAGCATTACAATACTTTGAAACAATAATACAGTATTTACATGATTTTGGCTTTGCTTAGCATAAGCTTAGTTACTTGATGGTAAATCTCAGTTTCTACTCTAAAGTCAAATACCTGCTTTTACAGTCATTTAACCTTGCTTGTTACAAATGGGAACCATTGTTCGTCAGGATAGCATTCAGGAGAATGGCTACAATGGCTATAAATCACGCTTTTGCCAAGTAAATATAAATATTTATTGCCATAAAAGAGATCAAGAAAAAAAAAGTGGTTTAGCGTTAGTAGTTCCTTACAGATGTTACCAAGGTAACTAAATTACAAGGTTTAATACATTTCTTATCCCTGGGCAGCTGGTCTATTTTTGCCAAGAATAAGGCTACTCTAAAGCAAGAGTTTCTCATGTATCAGAAACACAGAGCACATCAGGAATAAGTGGGTTTGGGGAAAAAGGCAGGAGGGTGTGACCCAGGAGAGGAAAGGCACGTTCACCATCGGATATGGGCAGCCATGGGCTGAATAGCTCCCAGGCCTGCCCACGGTCGCTGGGCCGAGCTGCCCCGCTCCTGGGCCCACAGGGACTGCAAGCACTCGTGGCTGCCACACAGCTGCCAAGGGGCAAGGCTGGTTTCATGGAGACCTGTCCCTCAGACCACCCTCCGCGGTGGCGACCTCCTCTCCGGGGGGCAGGAGGTGAGATCTCACCTCTTCACTGCTCCCGGTACGGCTGACGAGTGGGGGCTGCACCTAAGCTGGGGCCTGGGTAGCGACCAGCAGTTTGCTTGTACGGTTTTCTCACCTTTATTTATCACAACAGCTCAGCAACAGTAAACTGCTAACGCTGAAAGCCTGTTCTCTTACCAAATATTTTTTTCCTCCATCCTGCAGAGGCAGAGGTGTAGTGGCTTGGGGAGATCTCGCTCTGCACAGGCCCAGGGGAGCTGAGGCTTTGCCCGACTATGGCCACCAGCGAGTGCTTTTCCAGGGGAGCTTGCCAACAGCTCCTCTTTCAGGACAAGGACACCACTACCGGCAGGCACCAAGGGGGAGAGGCCAGGGGCCGGTCCCTGGGGCAGTGGAGAGGCTGCAGGAGCGCAGCTGGGGAATGTGGTGGCACCCCTGGAACCCACTGACATCATGGTGGCAGTTGGAGGCTGCCTGGGCCCAGCCCGGCCCCTGCCCCTTGTCAGGGACTTGCCACCCTGGCCCAGCACACGTGGGGCAGCAGCCATTGACCCGCTGCAGGGCTGCCCTCCTGCAGGAGGTTGAGCAAACCTCAGTGGCCCTCCCTGGGCTTGCTTCGGCAGCACCACCGGTCGGTGGACACTCCAGGCTCCCTTCCCACAGCTGGCTGATGACAGAGAAAATAAAACTCCACTGTGATCAGCCTACATCTGGGTACTTGGTAGTGATTGCACCACTGATGTAAGGACAGAGTGTTTTCAAAACATGCTTCTTGTCTCAACCGCCACCACAGGGCGGGTTTTATGGGAAGACCTCCAGGGAAGCACGCCACAGGCACTGGGAGCTGAGAAGGGAGGGAGCAGAGGGCTTCCTTGCCCTGAGTTGGATGTCGGGGCAGTCACGAAAGAGGCTGTGGGATGAGCTCATGTCTTCACCACCTCCCAGGGCTGCCACTATCCACAAGCATTAACTGTGACAGTGAATGATGGCCTCATCAAATGCTGCTGCTTACTCAGGGCAGGACACGTCTTTCAGAACTGTGCAGTTTTCAAACCCTTACCCCAGCATGCTGGGAGACCGGAAGCATATCTACAACTGTTTTTGTTGCTTAAGCCTGAAAAGGGCAAGTCTGACTGCAAAATGTGTGTTTTACTTCTCAAAAACAGCCAGCTGGTACCTCACCTATGCAGAGATCCTTCTCCAGGGATTAAGGAGCATCACCCCTCAGAGGAAAACTCCAAAAGCAGAGAGAAGGTACCTTGGGATCGAGCAGCAGCCTTCTTGCTGAAGCAAGGAGTACTGTCCAGGCTTAGGCATGGACTTCTCACTCATGGACCAATATTTCTTAAGCCTCCTGATGCCAAGACCTCCTTCTCCTGCCTTTGCAGATAGCTCCATACTTATCTTCTGCTCTGACCAACACCCTTTGGGCACCTTCAGTCCAAGTACTCTCCATGTTAGGGGTAATTCTCAAAACAAGAACTGCAGTAATTTTCCTACTTCAAGTTAGTTTTATATTATTCATCACATTGCATTAGAGCTTCCAGCTCATCCTTCTAGATCACCTTGAGGCCAACTAGACACAAAGTGACACCAACTTCGTTTCTGCACACTTGAGAAGTTCAGGCTCCTGCCTGAGAACCTTCCAGTCTCATTGCAGTCACCACTGTTTTAGCTTCTCCCCCTGCTTTTGAAGGAAACTTGGAAATGGTGGAAGAAAAGACAATGCCAAACAAAGCCCAAGAAAACAGATGCTCTGAATATGAGTATTGTTTCTCAGAACTGTTGCATCCTTCACTTCAATTATCTGCCACAGACATTCACTTTATCATGGCCTGAACTTCTGCCAAAACTCAGTTTCTCTGTACTTAACACCTTGGATTCTGCAAGGTGATTTCCGTGATAGTTGACAGTTTAAGGGCACTCTGATTTAGAGCAGGAAACCAGGTCTTAATGTATAAGGATTACGTTCTCCTACCGAACTGTCTAGATTTATGAACAGGCAAACAACATATATTGCTAGAATTAGAGATTCTTCTGTTTCAGGTTAAAATACAGTTCTTCCACCCAGAGAGAACTGTCTTCAGACCAGGTATGTCAAATGCTCAACACCGTTCTCAGTAAGAGTGCTTTCTTAAAGCAAAGCAAGTTGAAGTGTGCACCAAGTCTGGCTGGAATAACAAGTCCCTCAAACACCAGTTTTCTGAGAGCACAAATTTAAGATCTGAACTCTGATATATATGTCACTGAAGTACTGTGAATCTCAAACCAAGGTGTACATATATAAACTCTCACTTGTCTCCTGAGAGAAAAATCTCCAGATGTTTTAAAGGATCTCTTGCATTATTCTTAGCGATCAATTTCATACTATAAATCACCCAGAGTTTTCATATTCCTTGCAGGTAAGGCAGGAAGGAGTCTACAAGCCATTCTACATAAGGACAGATCTCTGCATATATCCTCTCCCTCTCTCAAATTAATTCTCAGGCTAGAATTCAATTAATATTTAGCGTATGCTTAAATAGTTTATACAGCTGAGATTTCAGCTACCTGAAACTTACTGCATATTTTACTAGCCACTAATCCATAGTGTTGGCCTTCAGCGCTAACAGCAGTAGTGTGGCACAGTCCTACAACCATACAACCACATGGAAGCTCAGATCTGCTGAAAGGACAGATGTGGTGATGGGTCAGGGAGCTAAGGAACCCTCTCATTAACACTAAGAATGAAGCAAGAGCCCCATGATACCAAAGCAGCTCTAACACAGCTCCCTTTTTTGCCGTGAAGCAAGGCAGACAGCCTACTCAGGAAGCAGACAAAAAACGAGGGAAAGGCAATTAACCTTACAGCGTCTTTGGCTCTTTTGAGACATTCTGACTACATGAGGGTGTACCACAAGTCAAAACCATTCCTGGTGATAATGAGTCTGATTAATCACTCCAAATGAACAACACAATTGTTGGGGCCACTTTTTTCATTCTGCTTTAAGAAGTGGAGATGGGAGAGGGACACATATACAGCCCAAACAGACACCAATGCCTGCAGACTCCAAGGTAGCATGCACACAGGTTAAATGGATACTTTCGGTGGGTTGCCTGTCTACAGAGCATCTCTGAGAGCAGCAGTTACTGTAAGGTGGGTAACTGTTCTTTCTAAAAGGAGGAGATTGGACGTGAATGAGCTGAGTGGGATGAGTGAGACTGAAGCTGCTGGCTGTGCAAGTGCAGGCTGTCACAAAACCCACTCTTAAAGATTGTCTACCCAAGTCCTGTATGATGAAGGTTGCTTTAATCTCTCTTACACCCTTAGCAATCTGATTAATTTGAACAGGATCACTTGCAAGAGACAGACCAGAGAGTGACAGACTCCAGACAGTTTTGAATTACTATGCTGTTCTCTTTAACCTTTGGCTTCAATATTGCATGCGTTTTATTTTTCCTATGTTAAAATACAACTTTAGTGAAAATAATGTGCTACATAACTGAATATTTAAAACTAAGTTAGTTACATTCCTTCTGTAATTCCACAAACCCAAGGCATGCTAGCAAATCTTCCTAACAGGAGCTATTGAAAAAAATGCTCTACTGGTGGCAACTGACAGCAGGCAGTTCTGAGAGAGGAACACCATGAATCAGACAAAAGGTGGTATAGAGTGCTGACTCACAGAAACTTCTGTACTATGAAATAATTATAGAGACTTTTCTAAATGAACTGATAAAAAGGCGAGGTCACATTTCACTCTCACCAATTTTCACAAGGACTGTTTAATACCAATTTGTCACAGTTATGTATTTGGTTATGCTTCATTTACATCACAAGTCATGTTTCAAGCACAAGTTCAATACATAACTTAAAAGCTAGTCAAAATCAACTATATCTATTCATCTTCTCCATTCCCTTTCATATTATGACAAAGAGCAGGGGTTGAATTAATGGAAATACAAAGGTGATTTCAGACCCTCTATTAGTCCCCATTTCATAAAGCATAAGAATGGCCATAGTTGGTCAGACCAAAAATCCATTTAGTCCAATATCCTATCTCCAGTGGTGGCTATTAGAAGATGTTTAGAGAAGAGAATAAGGCAAGCATATACAATTCTTCATTCCTGGGGGCTTGCTGAGCCTTTAATAATTTTCAACTCAAGGTCTTTCTGAGCTGGATGTGGTTTCTAGTAACATACTGATGCTCAACAGATTTCTTTGCCATGCAAATATCCAGTCTCTCTTTGAACCTGTGTAAACCTCAAGCATCCTTCCGTGGTCCTCCAAAAAGTTACTGCCACTGTTTTTGTCCCTTCATTCACAGTGATACTGCATTTGCTGCTTTACAAGAATGTGTATTAATTGTCTCTTCAGCTAACCTCACTAACTTTAATAAATTTTTTTCTCCTTTTAATATGTGTAGCTTTCCTGATGTGGTTGGCTTCTGTGAATTCAGCTATGGAACTCACTGCATTGAAATTTGAACCTGGAACGTCCATCAGTTTCAGTGCAATGCCAATCAATGAATCCCTCACTGCTGTTTTCAGTGCTGGAGGAATAGGTCTGGAGCTATTCCATATGATCACTCACTTCATGTGTTTATGGAAAGAAAAAGGAACAAAGCAAACTACAAAGCTAATCCTTAGCATTGTCAACAAAAGTACAGTAAATTTCATATACACATGCACATACACAGTGGCATCAGCATTAGCCAGGCTGTAAATCTTATTTCATTATTAAACAACCCCTCCAGTAATTCATGATTTTTCCATGGATAAATGTTTCTTCTTGTTGGAGCCACAAAACAGACAGATATTTTATTCAGTTATGAAATTAAACAACAGAACAGTGAACAACTGCCACTCCATGACATCAGCAGCTATCAGAAAAATAATACTGTCCTGTCAGTCAGTGTTACAGAAGGGCTCATTTATAAAGCTTCATGAACGATTGCATGCTTACTTTGCCTGCAGAGCTACTGTCCCTGCATACGTACAACAAGGAGATGAAGCGGAATGGCTATTAGGAGGGTACTACACATGTAAATAACTAATTGAATAGCTCACTGGGTGCACAGTAGTCTTATTATCCCTATGCATCTAGTTTGTACTTGTGCTTTGGCATTTCCACTTCAAAAGACATAGCCCTCACTGCCCCTGGGGAGAAAAATCTCTGGTTTTCCCTTTACTGTGGAGAAACCTCTAGGGCACTTTTTGCTGCAAAGGCTGATATATCAAGCAGTTCTTAATACAGAAAACCTGCAATTCTTCTAAAAGTTTTTATGCTGTGTTTATGATCATATTTGACAGGCAAAATGTCATCTGGCATTTAGAATGTGGCTTAGAGCTCCATCTCTGGACAAGCATTGCAGTAACAAGTTCTCAGCCCAATAACATGAGTGATGCCAGAGGTATTGCCTTACACTCATCTCAAACAGAACACCAGACTTCAGAGCAGTTTATTGATATGAAGCTAGGAACTGAGGAAGGCTGGGAGACAGGCAGGCAAGCAGGGCTCAGGACAGACTAATTCTGACTTTTGAGATTCACTAAATTTCCAACCATGTACAGAACAAATCAGCAACAAAGACATTTGAGACTGCAACATGTTAAGAAAAGAAGAAGAAATATGAAGCCTTTTCCTTAAAGTAAAAAGAGGTAACCTAGGAGATCTTACCCTCTCTTCTTTCTTGCCCAGCATGGAAGAGGCTTATGCTGCTCTAGTTAAAAGCTGCTGTGGGCAGCAGCAGCTGCTGCCATTCCTGGCAGCAAGAAGAATCTGGTGCTATGCCAGCAATAGACAAAAGAGTAACCTGCAGGTGCATGTTTGGTGCCTAAACGTCAACCCAAATGGGGCTGAAAGGAACTATGATAACTTATCTATCTGCCACTCAGACCTACTGCATGTGTGTGATGTCGTATTTTACTTCATCGGAATCTGCCAGAAGACAAAAGCAAAGAGGAAAGATCAAGTTGGAGTCAGTAGAGTAAACTCTCTGCAGACCAGATGCCCCAAATACTGACATTTTTTAATAAAGCCCTTTAAAGTCTAAAATTTAGCCTACCAGCTTTAGTGTGTCAAGTGGGTTCACACAGTGATATCAGTTTGTACTTCCTTCTGGAAGGGTGAAGCTCTGAGCACAAGCAAGAAAAATGATTGCTTGACAGCTCTGCACCCCCTCAGCAACCTGCTGCCTGCTCTTCCATGAAGAGAAAGGTTCGTTATACCCCCTCCATCAGTAAAACTGGGAGAGAAAAAGGGGAGAAGCCTTAAAAGCAAACAGAAATGGCTGCTTTGAGCTTCATATGTCCTTAGCAACATTTAACCCAAACACTGACTTGGGCCCCAAACTTTGCAGTACAAATTGCTGGATTTGCCCATCTGCTATATTTGTAGAAGAAAGCTGAACAGAAGTTTCCTCTTGAAATACGGAAAAATCATGTCTGTTAATTTTTTGCCTATCACTAGAAGACTACAATGAAGTAGAAATAAGAAAAAATCTTACCTATCCAACCAAAAAAGGAAGAGAATTGGGAAAAGATATCTATACATGCCCAAATGTAGGAAAACCAAGAGTTCTGCTGAAGTTCATCAGATACTATTATTATATTTTAAGTTTTATTTTATAACCATTCTGAAGAAGACTTGCAAGCATTCTTTACTTTATATTTGTAATGTATACATAGTCTCAGTAACTATAAAGTAGCTATTTAGGTGCATTAAAAAAAAAGAGTAAATAAGTTGAAAATGCCCTGGTAGCCCAATATTTTGTGTACCTCTATAATAATGGAAATAACTTAGTTGACAGTAACAATATTTCTACAAAAAGTTCAGACTCATTAGACCCTTCATCATCAGGTTTGTAGCTTTGTAGCTCAGGATTTCAAAATGACAATCTAGATTTTTGAATTTTTTAACCCAGAAGAGTATAGTTTAAAAACTTGTATCAAGTAAAGCCATTTTATTGTTATTTACAACTGCATACTAAAAGCTAGGACATGAAAAATGCTTCATAACTAGAAGTTTCCTACCATTTTCATAATTTTTTTATCTAGTTTTCATTTGATAATGTCAGTAAAACCAACTGGTTTGTGCAAAAGATTTGGTTTTCACTCTAGAACAATTCTGTCACATCCTTTCCAATCAGTTCTCTCCACTCATATTAACATACAGGCTTTCAGGAAAATTTCCTAACTCAGCAGAGAGTAATATAAGTGCCTCTAATATTCACATACTGAAAGCCAGTTTAAAAATAGATAATAAATATATAATTGGGAAGAACTAGAAGAAAAGTACGTGGAATATGAATTAGGAACTTAAGGTGTTTGTACTTCATCGCAGTTCTAGCATTATCAACAGTGAACTAAAATTTCCTTGATACGTTAGGAAAGTGGATGTTAATGAATCTGAGAAATTAGAACACTTAATATCCAAGTTCAGGACTCTATTAGGGTTGCTATTTCCTTATTTAATGACTGTGATGTAATTAATGTTTTTGCCGAGACAGAGTCTCAGTGGGTCAAGTGTAGGATTCTGTTACAGATAAACTGTAAGTTTAGAAATTTGATGAATTCCAGAGCTTGGAAAGCTGCTATTACAAACTTGAGCAAATGTGCATGTTTGAGGGATATAAATTACATGTCCCTTTTCAATTCAGTTTGCTTTTTATTTTGTCACTTTAAAATGCTTATGGGTGTCCATGGCAGCATGTACATTACTGTTTCCTGATTTGAGCATGCCTTGGGTAACTACAGTGAGTACTCTCCTCACTACTTGAGTGAAGACAGTGTTCTGGTCACACAGAGCAACACTTGATAACAAACTTGATGGCCTTTCTCCATCTGGCAAGCAATCATTTTTGAATGTTACATCCGTTATGCCTTCCTAATTTTATATTTCGCTGTTATCAAGTGAAAGTTAAAAATATTCAGCATTTACAAAGGCTAAGTACCAGCCCAAACAGCAGCAAAAGAATGCAAAAGGTGACAACAGTCACCAATGCTAAAGAAGCTTTACCTGAACAGAAAAATATTGCCACTGAGGTAAATGACATAAGCATATTGGGAGTCTCCTTAGCATGTTGATTACAATTATAAGAATCAAACAAAAGGGAGAAAAATAAACAGTGCTGACGATTGGCCTCCCTTTGATCAGTCTGAAAAATCTCTCGTGCATAGTGAATGCCAAAACTGCCATGAGAGATTGTTATTGGTTTGTGTGGCGTGGTTTTCTTTGGTAGTGGGGGAGGGGGCTGCAGAGGTGGCTCCTGTAAGAAGCTGCTAGAAGCTCCCCCGGCTCCAAGTGGGACCCGCCTCTGGCCCAGGCCGACCCAGTCAGTGATGGTGGGAGCACCTCTGGGAGAACAGATTTAAGAAGGGGAACCTGCGGTGTGTGGGGGTTGGAACATGAGAGGAACCCGTCTGCTGATACTGGAGTCAGTGAAGAAGGAGGGGGAGGAGGGGGTGCCTGAGGAGGCTGATGGCCCTGCAGCCCGTGGTGAGAAGGCAGGCTGTCCCCCTGCAGCCCATGGAGGTCCATGGTGGAGCAGAGGCCCCCCAAGATGGCCGTGACTCCATGGTAAAAACCGCGCTGGAGCAGTGTGAGACTGGAGAGCAGCCCGCGGAAAGGACCCGCGCCAGGGAAGTT
>VYZV01019744.1:37379-55602 GCA_013401275.1 Pandion haliaetus
GTGGGAGGGACCCCACGGTGGAGCAGGGGACGAGTGAGGAATCTTCCTCCTGAGGAAAGAAGCGGCAACGACGATGTGTGGCGAGCTGACTCAACCCCCATCCCCTGTTCCCCTGCGCCGCCGGGGAGAGGAGGTAGAAAGCACCGGGAATGGAGCTGAGCTGGGAAGGCAGGAGGGGTGGGGGAAAGTGTTCTGAGGTTTGGTTTTCCTTCCTAATGTCCTTGGTTTGATTTGATTTGTAGCAAATGAAATTGATTTTGTTTCTTCCCCAAGTTGAGCCTGTCTTTTGCCCGTGACCATAAGTGGGGAGTGATCCCTCCCGGTCCTTGTCTCGACCCACGAGCCTGCCTTTGTATTTTCTCCTCATCCCAACGTGGCCAGGCGAGGGGGTGGGGGCTGAGTGAGCGGCTTCGTGGTGCTTTGTTACCGACTGAGCTGGGCTGAAACCGAAACCATGACAGAGATGTACAGGCATTATCATATGCAAGGCATTAGAATCAGCTTGGAAGTTTATGGCAGCTAATATTTTTTCATACTAAAAAATTGCATGGCCCAAGACAGCAGAATCCTGAATCACATAATAGAACTTTGATTGAAAAATGGTAAATTTGCAAACTCTATCCACAAACATCCATGATTTGAAGTCTTTCCCACCAATTGGGTGCTACCAGCCAGAAGATAGCAGACTTTCAATGAGGTATTAATACTACAGGAAGATCTCTTCTGTCTTCATTAAAGTCACCACTTTTAAATCCCAGCTGCCTCATAACACTAGAGATAGACATGTTGAATTCCAGTGTGACTGGCAAAATTAAAACATGCTCTTTCCTTTTCAGAAATTATTTTGGCAAAAATAAAACACACTCCTTTTTTTTCAGAAATTATTTTCGGTACAGACATGAAAGTCAATAACTTTTTTTACGAATCCCAAAAATACAGCTGAGCATTTGGTCACACACCTTCTAAAAATGGACTAGAATAATAGGTATCTGAAGACAAAAAAGAATTCTTTTGCTAGATGGTCTGTCAGCACAATATCTCTGGCAAACCAAGTACCTATGATTCAAAGCCCAGAAATTTCACAAAGCCCAAAGGATCTGATAGCCAGTTCTGGCATATCTGCTGCTATTCCTCACCAGAGCTGTGGACCTGAAATTTTCACTGCCAAGCCACCTGACTAAGCAATGCAGCTCTTGTTTTGAACCTTACCTCCCACTGCAATGCAGTGGACTGTGCTTGCATGGGGAACAGAGCAAGTATGAGAGGATGCATTAAACAAATGTGTAAATGAAAGATAGGAAAAGTTGAAAACTATTGATGCTTGAAAACTTTTTCATGAAGATTATAATTTTACAGTTCTTTTCTGAGAAGGTAATGCCAACAAAAATGCTATGGGTTCTTGGGCACAATACTATTTTAGTAACTTTCAAAAATTTTCTTCTCATTAAAGGCAGTTAGCTTCCCCTTGCTGAAACATCACTGAGAGCTAGTCTCAAAACCAGATTATTCAATGTCATGGTTTAACCCCAGCCAGCAACTAAGCAGCAAGCAGCTGCTCACTCACTTCCCCCCTACCCAGTGGGATGGGGGAGAGAATCAGGAAAAAAAAGGTAAAACTCGGGTTGAGATAAGAACAGTTAACAGGACAAAAAGGAAGAAAACAGTAATGATAATAATAACAATAATAAAATTACAATAATGATAATAAAAAGATTGGAATATACAAAACAAGTGATGCACAATGCAATCGCTCACCACTTGCCAACCAATGCCCAGTTAGTTCCCGAGCAGCGAACCCTCCTAGGCCAACTCCCCCCAGTTTATATACTAGACATGATGTCACATGGTATGGAATACCCCTTTGGCCACTTTGGGTCAGCTGCCCTGGCTGTGTTGCCTCCCAACTCCTTCTACCCCTCCAGCCTTCTTGCTGGCTGGGCATCAGAAGCTGAAAAATCCTTGACTTAGTCTAAACATTACTTAGCAACAACTGAAAACATCAGTGTGTTATCAACGTTATTTTCACACTGAATCCAAACCATAACACTATACCAGCTACTAGAAAGAATATTAACTCTATCCGAGAAGAAACCAGGATATTCAACAAGGCCAGAATATAGACCAAACAGAATACCACCCTTCAGAGAGAATATATGAACCGTTTTGCAGTTCTTTGCAGACTGAAGAGATTTCTTAAGAAATAAAATAACTGGTCCATGTTTCTAATTCATTTAAAGGCTTCTGGTAGCCCAGCAGGATTCAGCAATGGGACGGTCCACACACAGAGTATTTGCAGCACATGCTTTTCCTGTGCTTTACAGAATTGATGAGGTACCATTACCAATGAAATTTAAGAATGTTTTAATCACAGTGAAACAGTCCTATTCTCACTAAAATTCCAACAACTGTTTATGTACAGATTGTTTTTAAAGGTCAGAGCACTAGAAAGGGAAAGAGTAAAACCAAACCGAAGAGTCCAACCTGTAATACCTACTTGGCCTCCTTATAATATGGGATTGGCTAAGAATGATGGGCAACATAAAATTGTGAGAAATGACCATTTGCTGAGCTTGCCCAACAGATCCGTGTGTGGAAACCGGCAGGCTGCTCCTGGTAAACAAAGCATCCTGCCCACAGATGATGTTCTCTGTTACAAAGCTAACTAGGAGAGGAAGGGACAGCCTAGGGCAAGAGACTTACAGAAATGCTTGGCATTATTTTAAATAACAAAATAAAGGACAATGATATTGCAAAACCCGCTATATGATTGTTTTCCCTTTAAAATCTGTAAACAAGATTATTTGGCCCACAATACACTGTATTTTGAAGGGATCATCATTGTATAGCTACTTTAATCTATTGAAATGCACATTAGAAACAGCTGTATGACAAATGGCCGTATGGCAAACCTGTTCCCAAGCTTCCAGATAAGTTAGAAAATATAGAGTTTGGGCAAAAAACAATGCAGAGAACAAGCAACACTTGCTGATAGTCTTTCTCCTGCTTAAATAACCTGTAAATGTCCATCAAAACAATGGAATCCTGGGAAGTTCTTTCAAATCCCAGGTTTGCTTTGCAATTCTCATCATAACCTACATAAACTGATCACCTTCCTTCCTTCCTAAATAACAATTATGTACCAATTCTGAAGGAACTGTGTTTTCCAGAGGTTTAGTTTAAAATTTTTAGAAGCGGAACATGGATCTGAAGCTGGGTTTGAGAGTACAGTAAGAGTATTACTTCTGGGTGGAAAGTTGCTATCATTGGAACAAGCAGAGATGTTATGCACGTTGCAAAGTGAAACACATGGTAATAATCTTGATCATGAATAGAATGTTATTTACAATAACTGTTATCTTTTATCTTCAGTGCAAAAGCAAACAATAATACCAATACTCACCAGCATGAAATGCCTAGTGTGCCCTCTTTCACAAAAGAGGAGCAGATTTTTCCTTTTCTGCAATTGCAGATAACTGCCATCAGAAGAAATAATACAAACCAATGCAACAACAACAAAAACCTAAGTGAAAGCTGGAAATGGTAAATGCATGCTGAGAAAATCTATTAATTGCACTTCAAACACAAATTTGGGTGGGTAATCTTGTTGCAGATGGCACCTAGAGATGCTCCAGGTATGACAGCTTAAGAGACTTTTCCTTATTCTGTACATAGGAATCAACAGAAAACTTCAGAGCTAGATATTTAATTGGTCCAAAAATTACAAAACAATCTGGGGAAAGCATAATTTTATTACCCCTGATTAAATGAGTGTGGCAGGCTCCAACATACAGAAAAATTTTGACACAAAATGACAGATCATACTATATATATATATATCCATTCAGGTACTTAAAAAAGTTTCAGCTGTCTAAGCACCTTTGATTCTCCAACACATGAACAAAAACATTTTGGAGGACTCAAAGAGCATCTCTTCTGTCCTGGTTTCAGCTGGGATAGAGTTAATTGTCTTCCTAGTAGCTGGTACAGTGCTATGTTTTTGAGTTCGGTATGAGAAGAATGCTGATAACACACTGATGTTTTCAGTTGTTGCTAAGTAATGTTTAGTCTAAAGTCAAGGATTTTTCAGCTTCTGATGCCCAGCCAGCAAGAAGGCTGGAGGGGCACAAGGAGTTGGGAGGCAACACAGCCAGGGCAGCTGACCCAAAGTGGCCAAAGGGGTATTCCATACCATGTGACATCATGCCCAGTATGTAAACTGGGTGGAGTGGGGGTGGGTGGATCCCCGCTCAGGGACTAACTAGGCATCAATTGGCGGGTGGTGAGCAATTGCATTGTGCATCATTTGTATATTCCAACCCTTTTATTATTACTGTTGTCATTTTATTAGTGTTACCATTATCATTATTAGTTTCTTCTTTTCTGTTCTATTAAACCATTCTTATCTCAACCCACGAGGTTTACTTCTTTTCTCACTTTTCTCCCCCATCCCACTGGGTGGGGGGGAAGTAAGTGAGCAGCTGCTTGCTGCTTAGTTGCTGGCTGGGGTTAAACCACGACATTTTCTAAAAGAAAACCCCTTTCTTTATTACCCTGTGTCACCTATACCAGCTTCAATAGAGAAACATTTAGAAGGTGGTCTAAAGATATCACCTTCCTCTTCAGAAAAGTTTCTAATATTTCAAAGATATTCTTGGCACCCCCCTGTATGCAAACAGAAAATTACAGTTTTTCAAGTTCCTGATCCTGTCTCCCCAATGTTAGCTGAAGTCCCAGAACAGTGGGATACAGAGTCAGTGCCTCTCTCCTGTATAGTGAATATCCTGTTGTATACACATTATCAGCAGAGCAAAGAGAAAAACACATATAGATGGAGATGGAACAGTTATCAGTGGTGCAGAAAATACCTAAACTCAAGTTGCTACATTACTTCATTGAGATCAGAAGTTTGAACCTGCATCTCTCAATCCCAGGAAAAATGTACTATGAGGCTTTTGGACTTTTGGTCCAAAATCTTTCAGGCTGAACTTGAGAAGCCTTTGAAGATTCAAATTTTGTCAGAACTGCTTTAATTTCAACATTATCTTCTTCCATTGAAGAATACCTGAGACAGCTCTAATTTGAAATATCGCCAACAAATGGCAAAAAACACTCGACAAGTGTGGTGAGAATCACTGGTGTGGAGTCCCTTTTATGTAGATGTCATTACCCAATTCTCAAGCAGTCTGTTTTCCCAAAATGCATTTCTTTCTAGCTTCAGCACTGAAATGTGCAGTTTCTGGAGTTTCCTACACTATGAGTCCCTGCCAAACTCAACACCACAGCTGCCGCTACAGGAAATTAAGATAAAATACAGGGAGTAGAGGCTGAGCTTTTGTATTGGAAGTGGACTTATGCTGACAGTGCATTTGCAGAAAAAGGACTGGTACTGTTAATGCAATTTCTACATCACGTGGTAACCACAGTATGAGCCATCAAAACCAGTCTTCAGTAGTTAACATAGTAGAAAAGAGCAGAATGGAAGGACATTAGTGGATATCATGGCACTCTTGCCCTTGGACTTGAATATCCAAAACATAGTTTTGATCAGATCCCATTTGGTTTGCTGCTGGCTGAAAGCATTCACGCATCACAGATGCAATCAGGATCGCTGCTGTTGTTGCCATCAACCCACACATAGAGTAGTCTTCTTCTCCTCAGCATGTTTCAGAAAACAATTTCAACCATAATGACTAGAGAAATTACAAACTCAAAATGACTGATTATCCACCTAAAGACAGCCCATTAAAGGGGTCCACACCAGGATACAATAACTAATCTATTGTCAAGAATAAATTTACAATGAGAAATTAAAACACACTACGTGTGAAAAGATTGATCACTCAAATCTTGAGCTCACTTTCATTCTCCTATACCCTGTAAAACTCCAGGTGGACTCTTCTGGCAACAGAACAACAGAAACCCTGGATTCCCATTGTATAACTTTCTACTACAATTGCAATTTTGTTATTACTGATATTTACATTTGATATTTGGATATTTGGAATCTAAAATTAACCTCAGCATTGCCCTAGAGGATGCATGTAAGACCCTCATGTAACTTGTAGCCACCTGCTGACATGGCCTTATGAATGACCTTTGGAGAAGACAAAAAAATTCAGTTTGCTATGGCTAGAAGCATACAAAACTAGAATAATGGAGCTGCAACAAGAACAATTCCACTGCTTTTAGTATTAGGGTTGTCAGCCAGACAGCATGTAGTATCTCAGCTACCACTAGTAACAGAGAACTTGCCCAGGAAGTCTTGGCTTCTCTCCCTTTGTATTTGGCCCTGCTGAAAATTAACATTGCTGTTTTGCTTAGGTCTTCAGCTAATATAAGGAACTTATTATGTAGAAAACCACAAAGCCAGCAGCACAGCACTGAGAAAGCACTTTTTAATTAATTGCTACAAAGCTGGCCAGAAGAACACCATACACAGGGCTGAAATCTGCCTTTGGATGCATACGATCTTAATCACACTAGAGTCAACAGGAGCCAGTGTATGCAGCCTGGGAAATAATTTAGTCCATTAAATTCATGCAATTTACATACAATTAGTGGCTTCAGACTTTTACTTTTGAGGAGAAAAGGAAGATAAAGGAGGTTCAAAATAATAAAAATATTCCCATGTGGCTGGCTATTACTATTTTAAATTAGGGCAAACTGTCAACTCAAAAGATATTTTTTAAATCCTTGCAGATTTGTTTAAACAAAATAAAAATACAAACATTAATCAAAATATTTGAGCTTACGTTTAAAGGCAAACAAAATCTTAATAGATTTAAACTTCCTGTTTCAACTGAAGATACACTCCTTTCACTGAGGGCCACTTCTGCCACCTTCACATTGGCCTTTTATAGTCTCTGGAAACACGATATATATATGTACATTTTAAAGGAATTAAAGAGGCAGAAACGCCTCAGGAAAAAAAATGCCTTGCAACCAAGAAAAAAAATATAATCACTACTACTGTTTCCTTACTAAAATGTGAAGGATAAATCTCTGATATGGAGAGACACATACATTGTGTGTAAAGTTTGTATATAGTATAAATTTGTTATTTCTATTATCGATTTAATGAGAATAGCAGCAGCAAGATCCCTGCTGGGACAGAATAAAGTTTGTGATTTTATCATATTTGTGGATGTTAAAAGACAGCCAGGTTCTGTGAGGTGCAGCATACCACCTAGGGAGTGCTGAACATCTTAGCTATTTTTCCTTGAATGAGTATCTCAATGAAAGAGGGACAAATTGTTAGTCATGAATTCCAAATGGAGGTTTTAGGCAGAAGCTGTGGTGTACAAGTTTTGGGGGATATTTTTCCAATAGTGAGAAATGTTTCAAGGAAAGAGAGCGACACACTACTAACAATATTTTTCTGATTAGTGTCATAATTCAAAACCTTGATCTGGTGAATCAGTATAGACATTAAATCACCCTACTTTTATGCATGGAAAAGACACATCAGAGAGCATGATGTTAGCCAGTTCAACATCTGGCCAGCAGACAGCCTGAACACTAGGACACAGTGGCACAGGGAGAAGGCAGTTCGGGACGAGGGCAATACCTGTAGGGAGCAGGAATGCTGGGCAGAGGAATGACCCACTGTGGGGAAGCCAACAGTTCTCACAACAGGAAAGTGCTGTAGAGAAGCCCTGGCAGAACATGCCACATCTATTATTTTTAAGAGTTTAGGAACTCTGACTTTTTTGTGTACAGCAAGCAGAGTCACCTCTGCTTTTTAGTTTCTGGTAATTCAAGGAAATTAATTTTATTTAATTGAAACCAAGTTTATAGAGGAACTCCCTCAAGTTTGGAGGCTTGGACTCCAGAACATGAGCAGTCTCTACCAATTGTACCTGCCTGTGTGTAATACAGTCCCACTGCTACAAGGAGCATTCACATCCTTTTCTCAGAAGAGAATGCAACACAGGTTATGGGTTTGGGTGCAGGCTTTAAACCTCACTGCACTTCCTCACATGCAGTAAGTCTTGTTTACAGCTGGTGCTTAAAGTTGTCTAGAAATACAGATAAAGGAATCCAAGTCCCTTTGTGAAAACTCAGTCCTAATAAAACTTGGACCAACTTCCTAAAAATCACACATTTTGCAGAAGACAAAAAAACCTGAGACAACGTTTGACCAGCCAACATTATTCCATAGACAAGTTAAATGTTGGAGGGAAAAAAAAAAGGGAAATAAATCAAGACCTTGAGATAAAAAAAAAATTCAACTTCATGATGAATTAATTTAATAAGAGGACATATAAGGTAGAAAATTTGTGCAGTTAACCACCTAAAATTTTTTAAAAGGTGTAAACAGCTATGCTAAAAGGTGTCACTCTAAAACAAAGCCTCACAGAGGGGGTGAAAATATACAATGAATTTTCTGACAAATGTTTCCTTGTGTTATTTTATCACAGAAGGGACTTTTTAATCAGTAATTTAATTTGACGGGTAACAAACAATAATTTCTTAGTACTCTTTCTAATGAAAAACATTTATTTGATGAATCTTCTCTTACCCTGATCCCCGCTTTGCTTGGCACTTGTGTGGATTCCCTGTCACCCATATGTCTACCACAGAATCAAGGGCCAGCCTAAATAATGGCTTAAAGGTTCCATACCTTTTGTGTTTATTTCTATAGTCCTCCATATAATAGATGTACACTGGATACTAAGAATTTTAACTAAAAAGAAGACAGACATTGTCTTTGATTATCAGTGCTCTTACTATTTGGTAAACCAACCGAAAAAAGGAAGTTTTCAGGGAAGACTGATCCTATACTAACCAATCTGGAGCTTATGTGTGACTCTCTGACCTGCCCTGGGAGGGAAGAGAGAAAGACAACTGTCCCTTCACTACCTATTCCATGGACCCAGGTCACTGGAAAGGCAACACAGTGCTCTTTCATCATATCAGTCAAGACGCTTTCCCTTTTTACTCTATAGACACACACAGAAATACAACATATGCTGTTTCTTTAAGTGGACCGAGTGTGTTTATTAGGTTTTTGCAACAATAAACATTTTAGATAGGAGAAAAATACCTATCCTTCAAGGTGAAAACAGGTCTTTTACTTCCTTGGTGTTATATTATCATGAATCACTAACGGGCCTTATTAAAACAAAGACCCCATTTGTCTGCATATGTATATGCATGTATGTATTGCAGAAACACACAAGCACACATACATTTTATACATGTAAAACACATCTATGCATCATAGATCTAAGTTAGAGAATACTGCTATTATTAAATAACAATTAAATAATGATAAAGTTATTTTTTAATTAAAAACTCAGCAGGAAAAGCATGCATACTAAAAATGTAAAAATACATAGGCTGAACATATAAACTCTGCTGAAAAAAATAAGTTTAGGAAAAGCTGACAGTAATAAAAATCAGACAGTTAAAATATTACTGCAAACAGTCTAGTTTAAAGCTGGGAGTCTTCAGCATCTATTAAAGTGAAATACAGGACCATATCAAAGAAAGCCAGAGCATTAAAATAACCAGAAATGGAATAGCTAGAATACCCTCTGTTTAACTCCACCAGCAAAAAAACAAACACCCATTTCACACACTGCATCATGTCACACACCACCTTAATTTAGCTACATTAAAATGAGTTTTCCTCAAAGAAAAGCTTGTATTATGACTATACCTTTAAAAAGCTCATGTTTTCTCTGTTTGGGTTTTAATATGAAGAAAAAACAAGGTTGAATCAGGAGTTGTAAATTTTCATGCTTAATTTGATAGTTCAGCACTTTTGCAGTTGAGTTTGCAGCACACACAGATCGGTTTCCTCATGCTTTCCCGCTTATTTTTCAGCACACAGGAATTCTTAAGCACGCCGCACAGTGCATACACCATTTGTAAGGTATGCTCATCGTCACTTGTTCAGCTTTATGCACCAAATGAGACATGCTTCAGGTTTCTAGGTGCGCATCTCACGATGATGTTTTAAAATTTTATCACCTAGTTTCCAGGGAGCTGAGGCTTTGAATCTATATTTGAAATACCACCTGAGCAGGTGAAACATACTGGTATTCCTCACACAGCCTCCTGCTGTCATTCCACTGTTGGCATGGGACAGTCTTCACCAAGACTTAGAAAACCTCATTCAATATTCCTCTCTGGAGGATCTGACACTTACTGTGAATTCTGCTCTTCAACTTAAATACCAGTGTCTGTGGCAGGCCAATTCTATCATTGCAGATACAGCATCCCTCAGGCGAGGTCCAACCTTTCTCTCGCAGTGCACCCAGGGATTAGCTTGACTTCCCCTAAATTCTCTCCAGTGCACAGTACGAGCTAATCTTTCCTGTAGGAAGCAGGAGATGGGGTTGCCATGACAACAGAGCACATTCTAGCAGTGGGACCACTGAGATGAGCTGAAAAGACGACAGTGAAACATGCACTCAGCCTTCCTCCAGGGCTACGGGCTTCTTCCTCCAGGATTTAATTCCCCTGCAAGTTTACTGACAGGCTAGGAGGTTGATTAGCTATGTATTTTGCTATTACTAGGGCAGATTACTAGTTAAGAATATGGTTGAAAGATCATAGCATTATTTAATGAAAATGCCCTTCCTGCTTACATTAAATTGTTGATTTTATAAGCAGTGTGGATGCTTCTAAACCACTACTTGTTCATACACATTAGTCCTAAACTTAATCTACACTAACATCTCACTGTAATAAAGAAAAAGAAATAAAGTCACAAGCCAAGTCCTGCGCTTCAGCTTTGGTTTTCCAGCATATCAGCCATGCGGTCTTTCTTTAATGGTTTTACACTCGTACACACACATGCACACAAAGAGCACAGTACATCTGTGTCTGAAGCTCAAAGGTTTCTGCGGATGGGGGAGGGGATACCGAGAAAAGCAAATCACAGAAGCCACGTGTCTTACATAAATGACAAAACAGCCACAATAAGCTTTGGGAGCCCTGCTCATCAGGAAAAAGAAAATTGAGTAATTCATACTGTAAATATCAGCTATTTACTGCCCCAGAATAATGTCTGCAGCTTATGCTTTAAATATCTTTTTCTCAATAAGAATAATAGAAAGCTTTTATAGTCCCTGCATGTCAATTATTTACACATTTTTAATTGTTCAATCAAATTTTCATGCAAAGGGTTTTTCTTTGTGTTTTAATTTCTCTTACAAAACCACACAACATATTATTGTGGTAAATTCCTGGAGCATGACTGTGTCTTCTGTGTTACTTCAGATACAAGCGTGTCTCAGTGAGCTTTCACGTTAAAGAAGCAGCAACGCAGAAAGTAAGGCCAGTCTCTAACCATGTTTTTAACCATCCATTTGCACAGAACAGATTCCTTCCTCCTTTGTGCCTTTGCTCTCAAGCATGTAATGTGTGTGGCTACACACACAACACCCCATCAGCAGGTAAGATACACCAGACCCCTCAGTACCTGTAATGGCTTGTCCTACCTGAGTACTAAAAGAGCTGCAGATGACTCAAATCTACACCATCTGAATCCACTTCTCTCTGGAAATTTTAAAAGGAAAGAACCTTCATGACAGTCTCTGACACATGAAAGAGAAAGATCCCAGAGGCTGCGTTTAGCCAGAACTCCGAGGGGTAGGGGAGGTGGGGGGTCAGCAGGCAAAACAGTGCGCAGATGCATAACAGCTTTCCCTGTACAGCAAGTTATACAGGATAGTTGGCAGTTAGTCCCAACTAACTTAGTCTCAACAAACCACATAAGGCTGGGAATAAGGCTTTAGTTGGGAGAGGGAAGGTGCCTTCTTGGGGAGGCATCTTGCCGTCTGGAATGCGTAAAGAAATTGTTGGGAAGTCTGGAGGGATGGAAGCATAGGGAATCCCAGGTCAGGATCTCCAATATATCATCAAATCACTGTTTTTTTTCCTGGTACCACACTAATTGCATTTACAGCTAGAAGCCTGCAGACAAAACCCAACCAAACAAAAAGCATACAATTTATTTTCCATGGGTAGGCAATATTGCTCTTCTGTAACCTTGAAAAGCATCTCAGCGTTACACGACCCTTTCAGTTTTACCTTAGTTTGGATCTTGGCATGTGTCAGGAATATACACACACAAAACAGTATCCCTCAGAATCTGCTGGCTCTGACTCATCCCACAGCTTGCTACAAAGATGAATTACACCGCACAGTACAGCACCTGTATTTATTGTCATCTAATTAGTGTTAGGGTTTGTTTTTTTCCCCTCCACTTTTCCACTCATGTTCTATACAACTGGAGAAATGCCAAGTCATGTAAGCGACATATGGGTTTGCTTTTGAAATCATCCAGCCAGAATTCCCAAATACTGAAAAATCTTTGGCTAAATAATTTTCAGCTCGAGAGACAATATTTTACACCTTCAATTCCACTGGGAAACACTGATATTTGTAGGCATGCAAATTGGTTTTGAGGAAAAAGGGCATATAATCAGATGTTGAATGATGTTACAGATTTTTCCTGTCATATGCTGTCTCCTCACAATGTGAAAAGAACAGTTAACAGCAAGATTAATGCTGTGAAAATAGCTAAACTACTATTATGGTTAATGAAAGCAAAGTTCTGTTTCTTTTTTGTTTCACAAACTATGACTGTAGAAATCAGTAAATACTGCCCTTAGAATGCAAACATTCATTTCTTCATGCTCATGTGTAGAACTTCCATCTAATAATACTGAATCTTGTGTTTCTGGAAATTCAGTCTTTCAACCAAATACAAAATATAAGTACTATGTTCCTTCAGTTGTTGGATAGGGAATGGATTCCCCTGCCAGCACCCTAAACAAGTAGCACCCAGTTACTAACATAGGTCCAAATTAACCCTGACCACCATCTTTCCATTTCTGGCTGAACCTTCTTGAGTTTTATTTCAGATGAGTACCCAGAATCATTCCCTCAGCAGGAACACACCCTCCCACACACATGGAGAAACAGAAGCACTTTAAATGTGTGAAGTTCAGAGATCTCCTAGAACGTCCATGAGCTCACAGGTATCCCTGTTGCATAAGTATATCCCTGGGTAAACCCAGGGAAAGGCAACTGTTTCAGTGAAGCTTGCCAGAACAAGGAGCAAGATAAATTGAAAAGTGATTATACGTATTTGAGCAATCTACTCTAACTAAGGAACAACACGTACGTGTAACATACTAGGAGCAAAGCAGCACTCTTCTAAGGCTTGAGTAGAGTAACCAGCTCTAGGTCCTTAGCAGAAACAAGCTGCTCCTACTGCTTTCATGGGTCTGCTCTACCTTTTTTGAAGGTAAAGTCTACTTTTATGAAGTTTGGAGTCTTAATTTTGCTCTTTGTCTACCCTCTTGATTGGGAGGGGGACAAGAGGTGAATACACAACAGCCACTTTTCCTCTCAATAATACCCACAGTTTAAAGACACTATGTGAGGGCTCAGAAGACACATCTTGTCCTATGTTTCTGCATGAATTCACAGCTTTAGCCACAAATGAGTCGTCTGAAGACTTCACGTTGAAAATAAACAGGAAGACAGACAGGAAAATAAAACTATACATAGGTCCAACATGAAAAGTTGACATGAGAAAGTGAAGGTTTCTGTTTTGATTTCCTGTCTTTTTCTTTACTATGCTTAACTCTGAAATCACCACTGAATTCTCATTTTTATTGTATAGTTTCTGTACATAGCTGTTCACAGAGTTCTTTGAAATCTGTGGATGAAAGGAAATATCAATCTTCTTTTTAAGAACTATTCATTTGAGATTAAACAGTGCTAAATGCTGAGCCCTGAACAAAAGGTTTAAGCACATGTAAAGTCTTGCTGAAATGGAGCAACAGTGCCCAGTACTTTACAGGATCAAACCTGTGATTTGGGGTTTTAAAACCCCTAATTCCCTATCCTTTCCTTTCTCTTTTTAAATATACTTTGGTAGCTCAGATCCTGCTTTTGTCAGATGAATTCCTTATACAAAACGCTGAGTGACCTTCAGTCCTAGTGCAGTGATAAATCAAGAAGAAGCCTACACCAGAGCAAGCTGTACCACCACCTTCTGACAGCAAACACTTAGTTTTCATACTCTAAGCACAGAACTAATGGCACAGACCTAATAATCAGAATACACCTAAAAATGTAAATGAAAAAGAACATTTTTTGCTTTTGCACTTCAGAAGTCTTAAAACACAATCTTATTCTATTTTTGGAAAATCTGTTATATAATTAAGCATTTTCCTCCTGTCATTTTATCCACTGGATCATATAGGCAATCAGGACCTATTTCTGGTACCTCTTAGACCATTTTTCTCTACCTGTGGTTCCTCTCAGTTCACTGAGTTTACTAAAGATTTACAAATAGGAGTAGGTATTAGCAGAACCAGTGCTCAGGAATTTTGAATCAAATGATTTTGTAAGTGATGACACATTTCAGGAGATATGATTTTTTTTAATATGCAAAATGATAAAAATTACTGTGATTTCATTCTAATAGCTGAAGTAATTTATACAGAAAAGCTAAACCAGCCTGTACTTGTAAAATTGTAATATAATTTTGTCTTCTTAAGCAAATGCATTGCATTTTGGGAATGTAGTGCCAAATGTAGAAGTACTCATTGAAGGGATAAGCTACCCCATTGTGAGACATGGTCAACATTAAACTAAATTATTTCTACACTGAAATCATAAACACAAGATGATGTCAGGTGTTCTCAGTAAGGTGTTCTTTTTTCTAGATTTGTAAAATTAGTTTATCAGATTGGGAGTGGCGGAGAGTCACAGCTAAGATAAAAATGCCTTTTCAAATGTCTTTTGCTTATACATCTTCTAAAAACTGAATTTCATAAGTTTCTTAAACAGGCAATGGGGTTGGACTGAGCAATGTCCAGAGGTCCTTTCCAAATTCAGCTATTCTGTGATTCTGTGAGTCACATGGGCTACTTTGTGGCAGTACAGTCTCTGGCGAGTGAGACCAACAATAAAAGATTACACCAAACATTACACCATTATGTCTGGTAGACATTCAAAAAGAGGATATCTAGAAAATAACAATGACTTTGAAATACATGTTGTTACTTCCAGCAATAAGCCCTTGCCACTCTTCTGCAAGATGGTAACAACAGAGATGATATTCTCCTGACCCTGACACCAGGCAACAGCTAGAGGCATGACTGAGAACAGAGTGAGCATGGTTCCCTGGCTTACTCTCCCACCACCCAGCTACCTTTAGGTCAGGCGTTTCCTAAACCTGACCTTATATATGTTGGCTACATTGTCAGCTTTGTGGACCATGCTAGGAGGTAGATTCTGGCCTTTGGACCAACTAGAGCAGACTGACTTGTGCCCATGCTGTTCAGGGCAGGACTAGCTTTGTCCACACTGCGTAACACTTATCTCATCTGCATGGTAACCCCAAATTAACCAATTGATGAGACATACATACCACAGTCCTCCACAGCAGTGGTTGTAAAAGCACAACAATGACATTATATTGTGATGTCCAAGTCCTTAGAGGGACTTGGTGGTCTTGTTCCCAAGAGAAGCCTGAACGTGAACTGCATGGATATGGTATGTATGATCTGGGGATCAGATCTGGGTCTGAAAATTGCAAAAAGTCAATGAATAGCTTAAAGACTCATTCTTGCCTTTTAAGGCTCTTCAAGGATTTTCCCTCCATTAATTTTTCTATTTTTTTTTTAACCTATAATAAGCATTTGGCATCTAGAACACCCTGTTGTGATGCACAGAAAGTATCTTCTTTAACTTATTCTGGTCATGACCTCTGTTAATTCTATCTGATGGCCTATACATTTTGTATTATGAGAGACAATAAATAATTTGTCCTTCTTAGTCTTCTCCATGCCACTCATGACTTTAAAAATGTCAGTCGTGTCCTCTTAAATCATCCTTTTTCCAGGTTAAAGAGTCATAGTCGATGTAGTTTCTTCTCTCATGGAGACAATTTTGTGTGTTTGATCTTCCTTATCATCCTTCCCCGTACCTTTTCTTCTATACACTTTTTGGAAAAGGGAGGGCAGAATGGCACTGTAGGTACATAAATTTACACAGGGATGTGACAGGAATATAAGAATGCTATGCTGGGTCAGAGAAAGTCCATTTAGCCTAATATCCTGTCTTTGACAGAGGTGAAAAAGGGAATGCTACTGTTCAGTGTTTTGCTGTCTATTTCTTTCCTGGTGGATCCGATATTAAGCTCTATATTAAGCTCTGAAGTGTCCTCCTTCAATGAGCAACCTCATCACGGTTTGTGTGCCAAAAAAGCTTGCCTACTTTTTCCAACTGCACTAGCTGATTTAACATTTATCTACAAATCCCATTAAACCCGTATCTTTAGCACTACTTCTACCAATACATAACACTATTTTTTCCAACTGCACTGGCTGGTATAACATCTAAGTACAAATCCTGTTTAACTCGAACCTTCAGTGCTACTTCAAAAAATTCTTAACAGTCTATTTGTAAACCATTACTGAGCTCTGAGCTGATGTTTTCATAGATCTATTTACTATCCCCCCAAGATTTATTCCAAGCCATTCACAGACCTTGTAGACTATATATAAATTGAAGATTGCATTTCTTCATTGTTTTAACTTTACATTCACCACAGCTGAATTTCTTATGTCATTTTATGACCCAGCACCATGAGATTCTTCTGTAACTCTTTACAACCAGGTTTTGTTTTGTGATCCTGAATAACACTCTTAACAACATGTGTCATCTTGCTCTCCAGCCTTTTTCCAAACTATTTATGAATATTTTGAACAGTAAGAGCCCTACTGCAAATCCATTTAGACTCCACTGGTGACCTTTCTCCAATGAGAGAACCAAATATTTATTCATATTCTCTATTTCTGATTTTTCAACCACTTAGATACTACAAAGCATTTAGGAGAGGCCTTGTTAAAAGCCTTTGGGAAACCCAGATAGATTACGTTTTCATCCCCATTAACTGAGGGCCTACCTTCCTTTACAACAGACTTGCACTGGAGCAAGCAAGTTGAAATGGCCCAGCACAGACCTTGGAGAGAGATACCAATTAAACTGAGTGAATGTCTGGGCGTTCCAGTGCTCA
Source organism: Pandion haliaetus (assembly GCA_013401275.1). Taxonomy (NCBI): domain Eukaryota; kingdom Metazoa; phylum Chordata; class Aves; order Accipitriformes; family Pandionidae; genus Pandion; species Pandion haliaetus. The sequence continues at coordinate 54,436 of VYZV01019744.1, forward strand.
AGCTTGCAGACCCTGACCCTTTTCTGAACAGCACACAGATGTACCCTACACCAGCCACAAGCTCAGCGTCTCTTTCACACACAAATAGTTTTGACTCTTAACAGGTTTGAGCTCCTGACTCTTCCTCAGTACATTGTATTGCTACATTGTGTTATTATGCTCCTGCATAGAAACCCTGTTCTTCAGGGCAGTTTCTGCAGATGTGACCAGTGAAGACCTCCGATTTTTTTCATTTACAGTTCCCTGGATACCAGCTGCAACACTGCAAGATTCACATTCGCTATCTTCCATTTCAATGCAAGATGCTTTGAAGGTCAGATCATTTTTATCTACCTAATACCTGAGCATTAAACTGTACATTCCCAAATAGGAAATTCAAGGCACAGGCACTTAAAATATTTAAATTAAATATGTTCTGAGTACTATCACAAAAGGGTTGCATTTAGCACCATGTAAATTTGGACAAATTAAAATGTTTAGTATTGTAAAACCTATTCACACTCTGAGATAACAGAGCTCATTTCCAAATCTATGTTTTCCAAGCTCAGTGCTATTCCTGTTATACAGTGTTAAAATATACTCTGAATTTATTTCCTTTCTGTATCTGTTACTTCTAATACTTACATTTAATGCTATTAAAGAAGCTAATGGATTTCCATTTATACATGTGAATTTTGCTCTACAACCTTGTGTCTTTGTGCCTAATCTATCCAAATGGGGCAGGCTAGCATCAGGTTAGGCTTGTCAGAGTTAAAAAAAAAATAAAATTAAGATGACCAGTGTATTTATTCCTTTATTCTTCTAGCGTTCATAATTTCACAGCATCTCTATGCCACACTATTCAGTCTGGCTTTTTCAGCTGATTTTAAATATCCAAGTGTTTATTGTTCAAGCATTGAGGAAATTAAAATACTACCTTTAGTTAAGAAAAGAAAACCTCATCTAAATTAGTTTTATGGAAGCAATTTATGCTTCATTGCTGATATTTATGATATTATGGGATATTGATCCATTTTAAGCATTACCAGTAAATACGCAAGGGCTTGCTTCTCCTGTCTCACTCCTCTGTGCATACTTCTCACCTGTTTATTTCCTATCCAGGAGCTGAAATAACTCTACTGGAACATGTCTTCTAAATGCGCAATTTTTTTTCAGTTACCAAAAAAA
>VYZV01019749.1:5220-26408 GCA_013401275.1 Pandion haliaetus
TGCTGAAAAAATATTAAAAGATAAATACTGGAGATGGAAAATGCATGAATGATGCAGTTAGTGTGAACTGCTGCCCCAGCTTTGTCATGGTTATTTGGGCTTGTCAGCTACTTAGGATTTTTTTGATTTCTTTCTATTCTTAACCTCTTCAACCCTTACACATCATACTGTCTTCAGTCTGCTTATACTGATGATGCCCAGAGCAGCCAAGATCTATTCCATTTTCCAGATATTCTTTGGAATTTAGTTGAAATACACAGAATTCAGTTAAATATCCAGACAGGCTGCAACAGAATAGTGAAATCCACCTGTTTTATTGGAAGTTAAATGTGGAACTGAGGGTTTCCAAAACCAAATTAAGATAACTTGATGAAACTAATGCTCCATTTCCAGACATAAGAGATGTAGAATAGAAAATTCACTAGTCATGAAGAAACATTCTAATCCTGCTAACTCTTTTAAATGACTATCAAAGAGGAGAGACTTCTTTTTCATTTGGATGAATCAGAGGGCTAAAAATATAAAAATGGAACTGCTACCAATGGGCCAAAAGCAAACAGAGAACAGAATTTAGTGCCCTAATAATAAGGAAAGTAATTGCTGCTGAATCAAATTTCTTTCTTGATAAGATTTCAAAAACCACTAAGTACATATTACCCAGTGATGTGTGCATTCTTGGAAAAAGCTGCTGTGAATCTTCAAGGCAGCCCAGGCTTAAGTGATGTGCAAAGAACCTATGGTAATGATGATGACATTAAAAGGTTCACAGAACCAGTATTAATAGCTAGAAGCAAGATGAAGCGCTAGTTTTCTGCAAGGGATCATAGGCAAAAACACAAAGCTAAGAAGAAAAGAGAACGTGAATTTTAAGAACAGCTGCAAACAGCAGGTGAACTCTTCTATCTACAGTCACCTAGAAAATAAGAAGGGGCTTGAAGAACAAAGACAAGCCGGAACTAAAATTCTGTATGAATTAGAATTCCACCAAATAACTCCATATTAGGAATTATGCTGAGCAAACATAGCAGTAATTTTGAGACCTTGCTTAGCATTTGATGCCACAAGATGGTATAATTACATTATCTAGGGAAATATATCCCACCAGTGAGAGGATTCTTCAACATATCATCCTAGAACCACGCAATAGTTCTAACATTAAAAACCACTTGTTTCAGAGCAAAATAACTGAATTTAAAGTTAATGGATCTTTTCATTGAGAAACGAAGCTATCTTATTTTGACAAATCTAATGAACTTTGCAAATAAAAGTCCAGTTTGAGCGCTATATAAAGAAGATAAAATGAACTGTACTTTGAATATTTCTATCTTTTGTGATTTAGCATTATTTTCAAGTGTTCCACTTCAAACCTTTTGTAAAAGCAAATACTGCATTTAAAAAAGAAAAGTATTTTGCAAAATTTTGCTGAGTTTTGTACCTTTCTGGAAGCCCATAAACAATACTGGATGCAACAACATGAAAGTGAAATCCCTCATAAACTTGTATTAACTGGTGAAACTAATCAGACTAATTTTTCTGTCTAGCATGAGTAAAGAGAAACACAAAAGAGAATTTTAAACGTAATGTTTACTGTTATAGTTTCACTGGTTCCCTGTCTTAGCAAACAGCAAACATTCTTTAAAAGTGAGGATCTTACTAATGTTGACACTATCCTTTAAACAAATATGTAGGACAGAATGGATGGGCTTTGCCACAGGAAATAGAGTTACCAGCCCTGTAAGCATCAATGAAAACAGGTAAATATTTGAATATAAGGGATCCCAGTGAGACTTCTGAAGTGCATTTGTGGGTCTGGGTCTGAAAAAGAAGAAATGACATGCTTGCAGTGGAATTCACAAGAAGTAGACTTGAAGTATAGGATAGTGAGTCATCAGGAGGTTAACTTCAGAAAATCCTTCATGCAAAGAACGATGCAGAACAATTGCCCTGGTGGCTGAGCATGTACGCGCTGCTAGAAGAACCATAGGTGAAGAAAAGCTTGCTTGGAGGCCTGCTTCCAAAAAGATACTTCTTAAACAATTCTTAGCATCAGATATGAATGTGAACTATCAGCCAAAGCAGGGTAGAGAAGAAAATAGAAATGGGTTAACTAGGTGCAGAAAATTAGTACTAGTGTTCAGCACATACTGGAGAACATCTGAGTATATTACTGGTTTTCTATGACGAATGATTAAAATAATTATTTTTTTCCACTCACTATGACTGCTCCATTATGTATCATTAAGGAATGGAAATTTATGCATGCAAGTATTTGCCAAGCAACAAAAGGGGGTGTTATGGGTATGTAGGGGCTATTTAGCATATGGCAAAAGAAAAAGTTAACAATGGGATTCTACTAGCTAGTTTACGCACTGGGCTTTGCCCACAATGGGCTAATTAATCTTAAGAAGATGCAAGATGAAAGGGGGTAAAATTCCATCTCAATTGGCAGTGCACTGTGTATGCTATGGTACTAATGATTTAAATTTATCTCAAAGAAAAGATATTTGGTGGAAATTAGAAAATCTGAAAATTTAATCATTATGGACCAGTTAGCNCTGCCACTGTTTTAGCCTCAGCCAACTAGCATTCTCCTAAACAATTCCTGAGCACAGCTGACAAGCTATCATGGGCCCACAACCATTCCCAAGACTCACTTTGCACAGGGACTGTTTTTGAGAGTAAAAGAATGTAATAATATCTTCCCAAGCACATTTCATTTAGTGGTATAGACAAAGACTGAGTTTTCCAGAGCCCATTTTACCTGAAGGTCAACCTAACCAAAGCTATTTAGCGAAGTTATATGGAGAAACCATATCTATAATTCTGATGAACAACAACCAGCCATTTTTGGACCTGGACACCGTATGCCATTAAGAAGGAAATACAGCAACTTTATATTTCCTTTATATGCACTCTCTGTGCCAATAACTGTTTGACAAAAGCCAGAGGGCACTCAGCCAGAGACTCCATTGTGGAAGGAAAGCCATTCTTATCCAATGAAGAGAAAAACAAGATGTTTTGACCACCACTTAGGGAAACAAAAACATGATCATCATCAATCAAAGCAGAGCTGTGTAGCAGAGAAGACATTGCTACAGTCTTAGTATGTCTAACAACGTCAGTGATTAAGCCCCTACCTTACTTGCCAAAATGACTTGCTTTCTAAATCAAAGTTTAGAGATCAAGAGCAAGTGGAATTACTGAATAAAAGGAGGTGAGGGGTCTTAACCAGCTCCCTAACTCTGCTGTGCACATATTTGATATGAACATGCAAAGTTAGAAGATGAATGGGAGAGCTTCAATCTGCAAGGCTGCACTCACAATGAACTCCGACTGCAAAATCAGAGCCTAATACAAGAAAATAAATTAAGTTCATTTTTTGAGTACTAAACAATTCATTCTGCAGAAAACTTGATTCTCTAATGTCAGTGAAACTTACTGCAAGAGGAAGTGTTTTCCAGTGTGAGCAAAACACAGAGTGAAACCAGAGTAAAAACAGTCAGTAAAACAGAGTTACGTGTTCAGTTAAAAGTGCAAGCCCAAATGAAGTGACACGTCTGCAATGACTTTACAAACTAGGGGTAGGAGATATTCAGCAGCTCCTGGAATTCGGATCACAATGAAACTGCCATTACAAAATACCTTCAACAAAAACCTTCATATCTTAGCAGGCAATTATTCAGAAATACAATAGAGGGTCTTGGGCAGCATTTTATTGTAAATATTTATTCTGAATTAAACAACAGATTGGACTGGCCTAAGGGGTGGACCAAATGCCTGATGACCCGATAATGTAGGAATTACTATTTTGTGCTTCATCAGATGTTACTTTAAATATTTACATACAAAAAATGTACATAAAAAATTCTAACCCAAGTTTTGCCTGAAGGAGTATCATCCAAAACAAACAAAAGAAGCATAACAATGCTATTGTTATATTGCTTTTGTTACAGAAGCCTAATATGGGCTAAAAACTTTTCTGTCAATTAGATTTCAATTAAAATTCTTTTTTTTTTTTTTTTTTTTNATTCTTTTTTTTTTTTTTTAGCGAAATCAGAGTTATCATCCAGGCTACAGCAACAATTGAGAATTGCACTGAGTACACATCAGCAGTACTTTTTAGCTACCCACATCACTCTCACAAGCATGATAAGAATGCATAATATGCTGTGTTTTAGAAGGGGATGGTGATTATGCAAGATGATTAAATTAATAAAATGAGAAAATCATCCCCTGATAGACTTACTGTTTGAACTTTGTGGAAATCCAGGTAAGGAGGATGGCCCATTCATTCCAGGCAGAAGAACAGGAGGAAGGCCAGGGAGTCCTGGATAAGCTGCTGGCAAACTGATACCATGAAGAGAACTGCTGTCCATCATGCCTGGCTGCTGTACTGTTAATCCCAGCACATCAGTAGCCTTCTTTATCCGATCCAATTCTTGCTGTGCCATTAGCTGTCTAACCGTTGTAGGAGCTAAATAATCTTTCTCCCGATCTAGCTGACTTCCCACAGTTTCTCTCACTTTTGTAATATGTTGTTTGGAAAAGATATGATCTCTTATGGACAAACGCGCAGAATATTTCACACCACATAGAGAACATTCTGGCTTTGTCCCATCAGGTCCAGTCTGATTAATCATGAATGGCTTCCCTATGTTAATTTTGAATTTCTTTTCTTTAGCTCGGGCATTCTGAAACCAGACCTGGACCACACGTTTGGGCAGGCCAATCTCATTCCCTAGCATTTCGCATTCCTGCATTGTTGGAGTCCGGTAGTCACTAAAGCAAGCCTTGAGAACTTTAAGCTGAAGGTTACTCATTTGTGTTCGGAAACGTTTGTGGCCTGGCCGATCACTGTTTTTGGATTTAAAGGGATTGCTAGCTCCAAATGGGTTAGGTGAACTTGGATCAGCTATGCTTGAAGTTTCACTGCGGTCGGCATTATCATCAGGGTCATCAGTAATGTAGTAACTTTGATCATGATCACCATCTTTTTCACTGAAATGTATTGAGGGACTTGTTAAGGAAAAGAGAAATTTATCATCAGTATTCTCATTTGTAGGTGTAGTTGCAGCTTTTGATAGCGTGTCGTTCACAAGTGGTTTTGGTTCTTTGGGAGGTGATGCAGGTTTTGCATCCCCTGAACTGCCAGTCGTGCTTTCCATTTCATTGTTCCCCTCATCCCCTGTTGTGGCATCACTAATTGCTGTATTAATTGATGAAGTCTCATCAAAGTCAGTCTTGTTTTGATCATATGCAGAGTCAGCAGGAGGGGCATTCAAATTTTCTATATCCTCACTAGACTCTGCTTTAAAAGAAGAAGGGCTTAAGAGGTTCTTCGGTGACATTTCTGCAGTTTTGCTAACAGGGGTTGATACAGTGGAGGCTAATTCATTTTCACTTGATAATTCAGTTTTTGCTAATGACAGTGATGGGTAATCAAAAAATATGTACTTTTGTGGACTTTCTCCTCCATCTTCAGTTGATATCAAAGGACTTGGAGGCAAACTATAACCGGCCTGTTTCCCTTCATTCCAATGTCGAGAGCGAATGTGACTTTCTAAAGCTGATTTTGCCTTAAACAGAGCTCGACAAAAAGGACACCTTTTATGGGACTGGGCTGGTCCAACTGCACGGAATTGTCCCTTTCTTTCTCGGGCCCTTGTGTTCTGAAACCAGACTTGTACCACTCTCTTTTTCAGTCCCACTTCCCGTGCAATGTGATCTAGCATCTTTCTGGTGGGGTTGGAATCTAGTAGGTACTTTTCATAGAGTATTTCCAGCTGCTCTGGAGTAATTGTAGTTCTTAAACGCTTATCACGATGTTGATCTTCTCCACTGTTTCCTCCCTCTTTCTCACTACAGTTATTGTCTTCTTTATCATCTAGTTTTCGTTTCAGGGAACCAGAAACTGTAGCAGGGTGTACCGTATGTGATGAGCCAGTCTGTGGTGGCATCTGAGCAAGAGAACTATTAAGTAACTGTCCAGTCATCAAAGGATTATTGGGGTCAAATATCATATAGGGCATATCCATTGGCCTTTCTAAAAACTGTGAGTGAAGAAATTGGTTTTGGGCTGCTAGGAAATGCATGTGCTGGTGCTCTTGCCAAAGTTCTAGAGTTGGAAAGGCAACTGTACACTGATCGCATTGGTACTGTAATAACTGAGGAGGTAGACTGTTCTGTAGAGAAGTCATTGAAATTGGTAAAGGACTGGAAGGAACAGGTGTGGTTTGTGATGCAGAAGGAGGTCTCCCTACTATCTGTGATTGTTTCTGTTGCTGTGGTTGAGAAGATGAGGGCTGAGGGTCAGAAGAGGTTACGGGAGTAGACTGTACTGGTTTGGTGCTTTGGGAGGTTGTATCAGTTTGCTTAGCGACGGTTTCATTTTGTTTTGTTTTTTCTGTGGGCTCTGGTTTTGGAGAAGACTTCTCAGGTTCTGGTTTGGGTGATGGAATCAAAGGAGTACTAGAACCAGAGCCAGAACTTGCTGCTGTAACTGCCAGGCTTTTTGATGAGTCGTTTTGGCCAGAAACTGTGCAGTTCTTATACACTGTTTGATCGGAGGCATCCATAGAATCTTCAGTTTGGCTTTCATCTTGAGCGTCATCATCTTCGTCTTTATAACACTGCTTTTTCTGGTGTGTAATCAAATCAAAGATCCTGGGGAAAACCACACTGCACTTTTTGCACTGATATTGCATGTTACTAGTTCGAATGTAACGCTCATTCGTCAGTTCCCTTTTCTCATTGTCTTTAGTTTCAGCTTGATTTTCATAACTTTTGCGAGCTTTTTGCCGTGCATTTTGGAACCATACGACAATAACTCGAGTAGGTAGGTTAAGTACAGTTGAAAGTTGTTCAATTTCATCATCCTTTGGATAAGCATTTGTGTCAAAGAAGTCTTGGAGGACACGAAGCTGGTAGTCAGTAAACCTTGTCCTAGATGATCTCTTGCTGAAAGATGCATCAGACTTGTAAGGTTCTACAGCTGAAGGTTGAGGATCTATTCTGATATCTTCCAATACTGTTATAGGAGGGTTGCTGAAGTTATATGGAGAATCTTTATTTCTCTGTCGTTCTTTAAACAGCGTATTACGAAACCAGTGCTTGATAACTTTCTGTGAAAGACCAGATTTCTCAGCCATTTCTTGGATCTGCTCTTCACTTGGAGAATTGTTAATATCAAAATAAGCCCGCAAGATTTTTAACTGGTCATCTGTGATTCTTGTACGTGGACGCTTGAACTGAGAGTGACGCAGAAAATTGGGATCTAATCCCAGCTGCTGCTGACAAAGCTGGGTAAGATCTGCAGATAAAGTATCCATTGGTGGCAACTGGAGGGCAAGCTGAGGAGGTAATGCAGGATGCTGCACTGGCTGCATCATAATTGGAGGGAAAAGTGGGAGATCAAGTGAAACGGGAAGCTGGACTTGAGGTGGGGCTGATGGTGGCGGTGGTGGAGGAGGAGGTGGTGGTGGTGGAGGAGGTGGCGGTGGTGGTGTGGGTGGTGGAGCTTGCAAAGGAGTAGGAGTTGCGTTTTGAATTTTTCCAGCTCCAGCTGAAGAAGGCTGAGAAGGAGTTGGAGGAGGAGGAGGAGGTGGTGGTGGAGGAGGAGGCGGCGGAGGCGGTGGTGTTTCTGGAGAAGATGGAGAAATTGGATAAAGCTTGTCATATGCCTCCCTGTACTGTCGGGCAAACTTTTCTAATGCTCCATATGGAAAAAACTGTCCATGCACATGTTCTTGATGACTCTTCAGAATAAGAATGTTGGAAAAGAGCTTACTGCAGGTTCCACATTCCAGTTTGTCTGTGTTTTCACCTTCACCAGTCTTGCTTTTTTTCTGCACTTTTTGTCTGTTCTCATTGTATTGGATAACTAACTCAAATCCAAAGTTCTCCAACAAAGCCTTGGCTGCATTCCCCCTTGCTCCAGAAGCTATTCTGGGTGGTGGGATGGCTGATTCTGAGGATTTCGGCTTCTTCATATCTTTGTTTTCCTTTAGTCCTTCGTTCTCATTAGTAAATTCTTGCTTTGGCTTCTCTTGTTTCTCAGAAATTTCTTCTGACTCCTTATATGATGGTATATCCTTTATCAGCTGGCAGTCTGTACTTACTAAGGTATTTTGCTCTGCTTTCATCAGCTTGCTACTTTGCTGCTGCTGTTTTTGGGACTGAAGTTGAGGTTGGGTGGATTGATACTGTTGTGCTTGTTGCTGCAGTATCTGCAGCTGGGTTTGGCCAACATGGTGCTGAGTTTGTATCTGCTGCTTCAAATCTTCTAGCAGTGATCCTGTCATACCAGCCATTCCAGGCATACCAAATGTGGCAGAACCAGGCAAACCCAGATCTGGGCTTAAGCTAAATTCTGTCCCAGGAATATAGAATGGGAAAAGGAACTGAGGCTGTTGAAATTGCAGCAGTGCTTCTGGTGTCATTGGAAAGTGAGGCAAAAAAGCTGGGTTTAGAAACTGGGGTTGAAAGAATGCAGCTTGCTGTTGCAGTTCATGCTGTAGTTGCATTTGAAGTTGTGCTGGTGACTGGGGTGGGTGATGTGTAGGCTGAGCAGAAATTAATTCAGAAGCTTGCTTTTTATTTAATTCTTTGGCATCTAAATGTGTTTCTTTGCTGTTAACTGCTGGTAAGCTCATAGATTCTAGCATTCCTTGGCTGGGGCTATTAACATTCCCTGCTGCACTATTTCCACTACTTATATTACCACTTGGTTCTAATTTTGCAGCCCTTGCCTTTGTCTGATGAAGCACAGATCTCATATGGATTTCCAATGTAGAACTTTGGCTATATGCAACATTACAAATGCTGCATTTGTAAGGTTTGTTGTCAGTGCTGCTGTTGGTTTCTTGAGGGACAGGACTTGATGCTTCCTGCAAAACCTTTTTGAGTTTATGTAGATGGGACACTGAGTTATAGTGGACCAAGAGAATGTTCTTTTGGGTGAAAGACTCTTTACACACCGTACACTTATACGGGCGAGATGGATCTAGAAATTTTTCCATAGTAAAATTTGGCCCTTTTCTAAAAGGTAAGGTCCGCTTTGGTTCTGAGCCCATGTCATCTGGAATAGAGCTACTATCACTTCCTACAGGACTTGCTTTACCTTCCTGGTCCATCTCATAATCTCTTTCTATTTCCTGTTCTAGTGCATGATCATCTTGTGCTATACTTTCACTTTCTGCCCAGAGTTCACCATTGACAGGTAGAGATGCACACAGCTGCTGGAGTTCGGCTTCATTGAGTTCAGGGTGGCCTGCTTCCAAGTGTTTTTTTAAAGCCTGGAATGTACGGAAGCTACGTTGGCAAAGGCTACACATGGTAGCTGCCCTAATAGCATGATACTGGGAATGTATCTGAAGCTTCTGCATAGTCTTAAAAGCCAAGCTACAATGGTTACAACGGTACTTATAGACATGGCGGTCAGAAACAGAGAGCTGTTGCTTCTTCTGCTGTTCACTTAGCGGATCCGTCATTGAGTCACTGGTCTTTATATCTTTACTGCTGCTCTTATTCCAATCTGGTGTTTCAGTAGGTTCCTTAAGTGGCTTCTGTTCCTCAGTCTTAATTTCCATTCCAGTTTTTGATTCATCAATCCCAGGGGTACTTTTCTCATCCACAGGACTTTCACCTAGTTAAAGAAAGTGAAGTGTCTTTTACACAAGTAGAAGAGAATAGCACATAGTATTAATTTATTCTTTTTCCATCAGAAATCAAGAGAGGCACCTGCTATGCCATGTGTCGGCCTAGCAAAATATAGCAACCCATCCTTGCCCCAGAGAATAAAGCAGACAGGACCAACAGGAGGTTAAAAAAAAGTAGAAGTAGCAAAATTCAAACATGATGATCAGACTGGCAGTGGCAGTTGGCCCTGTAGTGGCATGGGCTTCTCTTTGTCATAAGGTAGGAGTTTACTCATACAATGGGAGCACCAAACAAGGAAATAAACAGTAGGGAAGAGGGAGGGAGTCAAAATGGAGACAATAGGTAGGACAGGTGATTAGAAAGGAGGAGGAAGGTGGTCTGAGAAGAGAAGGAGGAGCATTCTGTGAGAGTGTCCTGGTTTCAGCTGGGATAGAGTTAACTGTCTTCCTAGTAGCTGGTACAGTGCTATGTTTTTGAGCTAGGTATGAGAAGAATGTTGATAACACACTGATGTTTTCAGTTGTTGCTAAGTAATGTTTAAAGTCGATTTTTCACCTTCTCATGCCCAGCCAGCAAGAAGGCTGGAGGGGCACAAGAAGTTGGGAGGAGACACAGTCAGGACAGCTGACCCAAAGTGGCCAACGGGGTATTCCATACCATGTGACGTCATATCTAGCATATAAACTGGGGGGAGTGGGGGTGGGGGGGATTGCCGCTCAGGGACTAACTGGGCATCGATCAGCAGGTGGTGAGCAATTGCATTGTGCATCACTTGCATATTCCAATCCTCTTATTACTACTGTTGTCATTTTATTACTGTTATCATTACCATTATTAGTTTCTTCTTTTCTGTTCTATTAAACCGTTCTTATCTCAACCCATGAGTTTTACTTCTTTTCCCGATTCTCTCCCCTGTCCCACTGGGTGGGGGGGAAGTGAGTGAGCGGCTGCGTGGTGCTTAGTGGCTAGCTGGGGTTAAAACACGACAGAGAGGTAGCAAAGCAGCTTCCCAGCACAGAAAAGAGTAAGTGTCCAGGAAAAGAAACCTACTGTTGGAAATGCAGGCAGAATTGCTTGCCTAACATTCCCCACCAGTGTTGGTGAAAGTGCCACTTTCTTTTAGGACTGGGTCTTATTTGCTTGTTAAACAAGGAGGTTCTGACCTTGAAAGTGGCTGGGCACTACTGTTTAATTTCACGTCTACCAAAAGCAAACAGTCTGGCATACACGTGCATCCTAGTAGCTCTGCATGGGTGCTGTCAGCCAAATTCAGACCCCTTGTTATCTTTCTCTTTTTATCTCTGTGGCTATATTCAAGCCAAAAGGATTCACTTTACTAAGAAAGAAACAAGTGGCTTATTTCTAAATTGCCCATACCTAGCTTTTACATGTCTGGGCTTTTTCTTGCATACCTGGATATTTTCCAGATCCCTCAGCTGTAATGGTTGCAGATGTGTCACGTTCAGATTTCTCTGAAGCAGCTGCTGGCAATAGCATACTATTGGGCATCATGACATCTGGTACAGGAACCTTTGAAAACCAAGAACACAGTATTATTACAGGAAAAGTCACACTTTGATACTATACAACAGTATGAAATTATAATTCAAAAGATCCACCATATCTGGATCAAAGACTGCCAGTACTAAACCAAGATCATGATTCAATCCTTGATAATGGTTCTGACAGACCACAGAACCAGAGCATCGGGTGTCCCTTGGTGGAGAATCAACTCAAAATAATCCACAATAAGGTGATGCTATAGAACTACATACAATCAATATGCCATTGGTCTCAATGTCACCACAAAGATGGTTTTGCTGGCTATGTCAGGTTGGTCAGATTTATCAGGGGAATTCTCCTCGGATATCCTCCAAAGATGGAGATCTTGTTGAGATATGGTCACCAGTCAGTTCTTGACTGAGGGCATTCCCACTTTTCTTCACCCGTATTGTTTTTTTAAACTAATGCTGGACCTTCCATGATCTTTGAAAGAAAATCGTAAGTTTATTTCCATACAGAAATAGCAACTTATTTCCATTTAAAATAAGATATTTCTCTTTCTTGTCTTCAATTGCTTATGTATCTTCTTCATACTGCTTTACCTGTTGTGTTATGCTTTCAAATTATAGACAGAAATCTCTGAAGGATGTATTCTTACAGGTGTCTGATAGTACTCAGTTTAGTTAAGGCGACACAAATATTTGCTCAACACTTCATGTTTTCCTTTTGCTTAGAACATTAAAACATGCTCATATCTAAAATAAAGGATTGTCTAGGGCTTCATGCTAGGACTTAGCAGGACTGGGTTCAAACTCCTGCACTGCCAGGGTCTGTCTAAATGACCTTGGGTAAATCAGTTCAGACCATGCTGCAGCTCCTCATCTCTAACATAAGGGTAGTACCTCTTTACTTCATAGAGAAGTAACAAAAATATCCATAGGAGAGATTTTTGACTGGTAAATTACTATAATAATAGAAGCTGTATACATTACTGAGTAGAAACACCTTTTGTTCCTCTTCATCAGTTTAACAAATTATTTTAAACCTTTATTAGGATACATAAGAATTATATCTATATATGTATGTATGTATGTACCTCAATTGCCTATTGGAAAAAAATATTCTAGACATATTTTAAAAAGCCTGGGGCTTAGTATATTTGTAATTTAAGCATGGCATTAATAGCATCGTCTCAGAGGACCAGTGTCTTTCAGTTTATTTGGGAAGGAAGGACTTTTAAAAAAATTATGTAGATAACTGTAAATATCCCAGAGAAAAAAAATTGCTATAAATGGTATTTGTCATCAGAGAGTTCAGATATGGACAGAGCATATTAGTGTTAGCAACTAGGACAATTTAGATGATGCAGATTATGTTTTGCAATATCTTCCTCTGTCAAACAAACTTTTGGTTTTCCTCTCAGAAACGGCGAGACAACTCCCCAGCACCTGGAGAGGCGAGGAGAGATTTCAAAGTTGCCCCATTATCAGTATAGAGGAAATCACAAAGAACTTGTAAAGAAGGCTAATGCTGTTCAATATGGAGAGGGGGGGTGACCACATTTTTCCAGTTTCCTAAAAGGGTCTGGGAAAGTTAAATTTCTACTCCATTTGCCTTGTGGTGTGCCAAAATTACATGGTCTGGCAGAGCTATAGTTAGTAGAAAACCAAGGAAAAGAAAAGAATAATCCCTAATTCTGTATTTGCTCATCAGCACTAGGCACAAGGAACCCTAGACCTTCAGGCAAGAGCTCTTTCAGTTCTTATTTTTTTCCCACTTGGGAATGAGGTGGTAGGCCTACAACCACAACCATATAAATGAAGGAGTCATGTATGGATACAGAAATAAATCCCTAAGGAGATGGATCCCTGAGATTTCCAAGTGCATTTCCTTCTAAAAAGGCAAGACAACCAGAAATGGGGTGTCCTAGGAGGTCTGTTTTCTAACTGAATCTATGCTGTAATAATAAATACGTTCTAGGCCTGATTGTGTCTTTACTGACATTGTTTCAAATGGTGCTGAGTCATTATTTTTCAGAGAATTATTTTGACATGGTTTGCACAATTTTGCAGTGAAGAATGGGATTTTCCTAGTGAAGCTGGAATGTTTTTCATCCTCCTAATAGTTTGCTGGTTATAGCATTCATCCCAATCATGGGGAAGCCATTTCAAGTCCCTGCCTGATCCAGGGTAAGTACCTGAAATCAGATATTCCATATCCTAGAGAACTGACCTAACTGGATTGCTACCTATTCTTGGACTTGCCTTTCTGTTTCATACTCACATTTATTCACAAAAAACTGAAGGGTCTTTTATACAGAGGCAGAAAGTAAGAAACAGGACATTCTGTACAATAAGATAATCGCATTCTCCAATTAGCATCACTATTGATATTTTACAGTGAATTTCATGTAATAAAATGCAAGTACAGTGCAGCTATATGCAGGAATCCTTCTGCATTTGGGAACTACATTCTGCAGGGTATTCCTATTATTTAACAAACAGAAGTCACAATACCTCTGAGACCTGGATATTATTAGACCCAATTTACAGGTGTGCACTTAGAGACATGGACACATGGACAGGCTTGATTTTTCCAAGGTTAACGTCAATGAGGAACTGCAGGTTTTCAGCACCTTTGAAATCCATCTTCAGTCATTTTCCCAAGGGATGTCAGTCACTGGATGAGCTGGCAACAGAACCTCAGAGTCCTGACCCATTCCCGTCCTCGAGCTACCTGTATACTATGCCACAACAAATATGTTGACCAGAGGCCCAAGTACATTTCTGTAGCATGTGCATTAGCATTTGGAACACTTACTGTCATGAGCAGTTTCTCCACGCAGTCAGGGGACACGCTGTGCAAATGGGTCAAATGAAGCTGGAGGTGCATTTTGTTGCTGAGGACATCCTGGCAGAGGGGGCAGCAGATAACAGGTTGCATTGAATGCTGCGACAGGACATGCATCTGGATACGATTTGGGTCCCTACTATTGTAGTTACAATAAGGACATTGATAGAACTGAAAAAAATCAACATGAAGGCTATTAGTCAGTGTGCTTTTTGTAACTTGCTGATATTGCTATTTCAATGGCATATGATCTCTGTTTCATTCTTGAGTTATATGAAAGAGTTCTAGAATGCAATTAAATTGTTACATTTTCTTTTACCTGCTCATGACAAAATTTATTGTCCTCTGGAGGCTTTGATTTTTTAGCTGCACCATCCTCTTCTTTTGCCAGAAGAAGCTGTTGTGCCCCTACCACAGTGTTCACTTTTGGTTCCTTCTCTGGTGTGACTATTCCTGTTCCGAAAACATAATTTTTAAGAACATATTTTAAACTTTAAAATATGCTGGTTCACAAAGAGGCTGTGATTCCAAAGGTCTGTATTGTCTTTGAGGGTCTTTTTTGTGGGTTTTTTTTTGAGTTCTGAGAAAAAATATAGTTGAATAAAACAACTCTGGTAAGCACAAAGGTGAAAACACACTTTTATCCTTGATGGAGAGACTCTATAAATACATTTAAAAATGGACTCTTCTCTACTGTTTAGATAACCTTAGGTTGCCTTTAAAGATTAATCAATAATGTTCTTTCTTTAGTAGCTCAGTATGAATTTGTGTATTACATTAAAACAAATCAGCTTTTGCTTAAAAACCTTGTTTTCCAAAATAATTAATTTGCAGCTGTTTAATTACCCTCTCTCTTTACTAAACTGCCTGAGCAATATGATTATTGTGCTGTTTTGATAACTCCTGCCTGGTTACAATTCTGAAGCTAAATATAGTGAGGCTTTAAAAGAAATACTGTGGAGAATAGGATTTCAGAGCTCACTTAATATTAATTATATACAAAGATCAGTCATTTGGGATTGCCTTAGATGTTTACACTGTGAATTTTTATAGTCTGGCATTTGGGATCAAAACCGCAAAATGATTGTTTTCTATAGATAGTTCTACTATTAAGTATTAAATACTATATTTAATATTATGCCTGAACTAGCTGTGTAATGCGGACCAGTCTTGCACACATCAAAGAAAAGAGTGCAATTCTAATTTCCCAGTCCATCAGAAAATTCTTTCCAGCGTCAATTTGCCAGATAATCTCTTCTGCTAGGCTGGATATTACAAGAGCATTGGGTAGGCATGTCACATACATCTCACGACAAACACAAAACCTCATTTACCAACCATTCCAATCTCATCATAGTGCGGCATCATCTGACCTTTTTTCTGCTGTTTATTATGAGTATTTCTAATTTTAACTTTCAATTTTCACCATCTTCCAGTCAATTTGCAACTAAATTATTTCCAGGGTGAGGACACTATCACTGGACACTGGGTGCAAATACATCTTGAAATGCAATGAAGCTAAACCATTGATTGCTATCAGACCCAACGTAAATATATAGTCCAGGGGTAATCTGATTGTATGCTGTGCATGAAGATTTATCTTGATTTTTTTCAATCCACATAAGGTTCATATAAATGAACAAATTGCACCTCATTGCACAATAACCTAGGATTAATTTAAAAATAAGGTCATGGATGTTTTGGCAACAAAGTAAACATGAACAAAGAAAATACTTGTATATTTCTGTAGACAAACCCAAGAACTTTTTATTCTTATTATTTTCATATAGACTTTGTGCAGTATTGGATATTACAAGAGCAACATTAAAGTAAAGTAAAATAAGAGAACAGTTTTCAAGGAATACCAAATCCTCATGGTACAATAATAAACAATTGAAAACTGAATCATACAGGGACGTTTTCTGAAGGGCATTTTTTTTAAAAATATAAACATATTTTATGACTTACACATTAATGGTGATCTCCCCACACATTGTTTTTCATTCCTAAATTGCTAATTATTTCTTTTGGTGTAATTTAGACCAGTAATTTTTGCCTGTTCTTGCTCAAATTAAAGTTTATTCCTGCCATATTTCCCTACTTTTAATGGCCAGTTCGTCAACATCGGTTTAATATCTGAACAAGCCACCTTCTGGAGCCCCACTGAATTTTTACACTCTCAGGAACTGGTCCTGGAGGTCTCATTTAGACTGCTCAGTCAGTGCTGTGCCGATGACCTGAAGGACTAGCGATGCCTAAAGACAAAATCTGCATGATGCAATCACATAAGGCACCATCTTATTACTCACTTCAGTTTATAATACAGTACTCCCTGGCCTATCTGTATTTACTTGGCAATACACCATTATTATTTAAATGTCTTAACTGTGAGAATTATGGGAAGTAAAAACGTGACATACTATATTAACAGAAAAAGGTTGCTTCTCAGGTTTTAGAAGGATAGGTTCAAATTATTAACCTCTCTTCATTTCTAACTGTCAAAAACATCTAACAGTTGACTACTGTTTCTTACCTTTTTCATATGTCACTTTTAAAATGTTCCTTTTTAAAGACAAATTGGCCAGAATCTCAGCTGGTGTAAACGGACACTGTTATACAGGAAGCTGAATTTAAAAACCAAAATAAACCAATTCCGCCTTGTCTTCCCCTCATCATGCTAGATTGTTCTCAACAGGTTGTTACAGAAATTAGGATCCAAATTCTGCTCCTAAATTCACTTGTGAAAATGCATTTAACTGTGTTTTGGCAGTGGTATTTAACTGCTAGTGAAATTTAGCGTGGAGTGCACTCTGTGTGCGCCTGGGCACACACAAGGTTAATATTACACATCATCTTCCACCACAGGATGGAATAACTTAATTACTTCAAAGGGCCTATAATAATCATGAAACACATAGTTCTTGTTTCTATAAAAACAAGGGGTTTTTTTGGTTAAATTTTCTTTTGCGGTTAATATAATAAACCCATAGAGTTATAAAACACTGTGCTGGGGTCAATAAATGCATAACAAAGCACAGCTTTTTACTATGTTTACTATGATATTTATATAAACTGTCGAAATTTACAGAGGCTTTGTTGTTTTTGTTGTTGTTGTTGCTCTGGATTCATTCAACCCCAAGCACTGTTACTTCTTAAACAACTGAAGTTACATCTGGCCTATAGTAATTAACCGAGTCCATGACTTACGGTGAGCTTTGCGAAAAAAAAAGGGAGGACGATTCTTCCCTCTGGCATGGGGATGCCACTCTCCCCTGCACTTGGTGAGCACCGAACCCCCCCAAGCCAGAGTATACGTGCCAAAACCAAAGTCGGTCGGCTCCTTACGCAATGGTCCAGCTATTACAACTCAGTGCCTTGTCTTACTGTATCAACTTTCTGCTTTCCATGTTGAATTCACTGTTTTAAGGAGCTTCCTGTAGGGAGGCTGAACAAAGTTATGGTCTTATAGGAAGGGTGTTGAAAGAGGAGGGAGAGAGGAGAGAAAATATTACAGTCCCAAGCATGCTGTGTGGCACTGTTTTCATAGCTAGATATTCCACTGGCATGCTATTCTTACTAGGCAGTTGTAGGAAAAGACCAAATCCAGTTGCTATTCATGTTTTAAATGCACACTTTTTATTCTTGAGACACATTATTTGTTGCGTTTTTTCCTAGTTGTAAAACACAACTGCAATTCATTTTATAATATAAAATACGCAGCATTATTTTAGATGAATAATGTAATTTCAATACATTTAGGTCAAAAACTAAGTTTAATTATAAATAAGCGCCATGAAATAGACTAGTCAATGATTGCCTGTCAGTTACAGAGCTATTTAACTTGTGTAAGATTGCTAATATAAAAATGACATAATTCACTGCAATTCAGATGTCATCACCTTCATAACATTTTTGAAACCCCAAAAATAAAAATACAAATGTTTGTGTGACTAACAAGGAGAAAGTTAATGAAATAAGTATACTAGTGAAAAAAAATTCTGGAAAAGCCGTAATCGAAATACTATTTACTTATTTATGAATCTATGTATTTGATAAAGATTGCATAATTTAAGACTTCTGACACATCAGATGATGTTATACAGCCTCAAAATAATTCTAAAATTATAATTACTGGTAGAGTATTCTTTCTAATTAGAGTAGAATGAAAGGATAATTCTCATTGCAATAATGAAGGTTAATTTCCATCCTTCCTCATGTTTACTACCTTATTAAAAAGTGCTCCCCTTAGCCATGGCAGAGACATATTACATTTTCAATGCAAATGTATTAATCTGGATAAATTCCATATTAATTCTTGCACTGCATAGAGCTGTAATTTGGATTATAATTAATCTAAAGTGGCACTAGATTTAAATGACAATATAAATGAGGCATTAGCAGGCTTTTCTATTCTGAATGAATATTCAACAAATACAACTTGCATATTGCCAAGTCTCATTTTGAAAGCTCTACTCCTTGAGATAAGGTAAGCAATACAGCACAACAGCTTACACAAACATACTGTTACTAAATACATGTTAATCCTTTCTCGTCTAATAGATTCTATGCTAAAGAGGGGTCACACCACTTTCCTGTCTAACTTGTTAGTATTGTGATTAATTTATTGGTTTTCCTGAGATTTCTTTGGCAAGACTTGCAACACTCAATTCATGAGAAAGCCCAAATTAACATTCAATTATACACAAGCAGTTATGCAGTCATTAGAAATACTTGTCAGCTGAGTGAAAATTAAGATGATGGTCTGAATGTTACATATGCAGAATTAATTTAGATTAGGCAAATAAAAGTTTCTAAAAGATTTAGGATTTTACAGTACAAACTATTTTCTGCAAAGCACAAAGGCAATCATGTATCTCAGGCCTTGTTTTTATATGAATCTTACTGCAAAGTTATTTGTGTAATTGCTGGCACGGGAATGCAGAACAATTATGCTGGTTTTTTGTAGTGCACCCAGTAGGCATCTGGATATAGGTTTGTCCTAATTAAACTTGGCCCTTATGAGCGGCTAATCCTGATGGAATTTTGAGAATTCCCCTTCAGTATTTTTTTCTAGATTCCATCATTTATTTTGCTGGAGCTTTAATACCGTGTTCTTTCTTGAACAACTCTAAATGGATCTGCCTAAGAAAAAGAGAGGGCTGATTGATAAACTCCCTGAAGCAGTTCACAGCATCCCCTAGGCAGCGCGTATGATAGGAAATGGGGGCTGCAGGTGGCTGTCACCTCTCTCCTGGTGAGTGTCCAGGACAGCCCTTGATGAGACTGCACAGGAGCATCTCTGCTGGCCTGGGACCATGGCTTTACTGCACTGCAGACAGTTTTTACCAAGTCAGAGAGCCAGCCAAGGGGGATATGTGTTTTAAACCACAACACAGTTTCTTGCTCAACATCGTCCTTGTCATCATTGGCCTTTCTTCACTCTCTTGATCTCAAAAAATAAAGCGACTGAAGAGCAGCTGAGGTTCTAAACTGTGATGGTTACTGACCTCAGCACATCAACAAGTAAACTTAAAGGAAGCTTTCATCTTCAAGTCAGTCTTCTGAATTGATTCGGCATAGAAAGGGCCATCTATAAATTTTGTTTGGAAATAAATCCAAAAACGTTTAATATGTAAAGAACAAATTACAGTATGGGAGAATTCAGGTGTAAAGAAACTCATATGTAAAATGATATTTTCTCTACAACTATATGTCTTTAT
Organism: Pandion haliaetus; assembly: GCA_013401275.1. Lineage (NCBI taxonomy): Eukaryota > Metazoa > Chordata > Aves > Accipitriformes > Pandionidae > Pandion > Pandion haliaetus. Next base: position 24,951 of record VYZV01019749.1, read on the forward strand.
GGAGAACACAACCTCCTTTGTATGCTGCTGTCATTGGCATACAAGGAAAAGATATATGACTACCTGAAACTAATAGGCTTCAACCTGTTTCAGCACTTCTTCTGCTTCAGTGAATCCAACATAATGTAACTAGGTATAGCGTGCGGCAAAAGTAGCCAATGTAATATTCATTGTGACCATAGATTTCCATCTCATACATAAAAAGCATGGATGAAGTCACATATTTGCCAAATCAAACACAGAAAAAGCCTTGGGTATCTATACCAGATGCTGGCCCTGGGTTTGTTTGTGCACAAGTAAATGTCATGACATAGGGGTTTTGTTTTCAAAGACAGTAGCTTTCATTACTGGGCTTTGTCTATTCCAGGAGATCAAAATTACCCAACCCATAATCCGTTTTCAATGATATTTCCTCTTTCTTAGGCTGAATCATCTGTAAACTTTTTCACTGGATTTTGTGTATTTTTTTCAAAATGCCTCAAATAAATGCCCAGGAAGAGGCCAGATTCTTGGGAGTAACTGATCAGAGAGCAAGAGCAAAAAATAATAATAACAAAAGCCCTCACATTCTTTGGGTTAAAAGGGGGGCAAAACCTGATTGAAGAAAAAATTCAAGTGGTACCTAATCCTATGCTTATGAAAAATTAATATGCCATCAGAGGAATCACAAGTACAGCTAAGATTAATGAAAGGCGCTTAAAAAATTACAAGCACACAAACTGATTTGATTAAAAAATAATCTCACTGGTCGTCCTGTAATATTCTTCAACTTATCCACATCTATCCTGTCAGATGGTTATGATTAAAAATAGGTCAATGGGAGGCTACTGATAGAAATCACATGCAAAATGCACATGAAATGAATAGTAGTGGGAATGTCCAGACAGTTTAAAATGAAAGAACATTTCATAAGTTAAAAAAAGGGGGAAAACAAAATTCTAGCATCTTACCAGAGTCTTTACTAGATTTTTTGCCTTCACTATTGTCTCTCTCACTTGAGTCTTTATCATCAGCCACAGCCACTGATGTACTTTTAGCAGACCCTTCTGTATCTTCACCTTGTTCTTCTGCGGATAAGCACAGAAAAGATCTTAGAAAAGAAACTCAGTGACCACTTAAAAGCAGTTAAAAAATATGTCCTGTAATAAGAACAGCACTAACAGAGGGTGGCAAAACAGGGGGAAGGAGGGGTGGGGAGAAGAAAAGGGAAAGAACCGCACTTTAAAGAGGTTGGCCATTAATTACGAGTAAGTTGCAATATTGCGAAATCTATCCAGAAATTCTGACCATGTTTTTATCAGAGTACCCGCTTTCTACCAGTGTGACAGATTTAAAGCCTGTCATTTCATATTCTTTGACTAGAAAAGATTTATGTTAAAATACACGCGCACACATGCACACACACACCACACAGCCTGGAACAAAAGCAAGCACATATAAAAATGCATCTTGGAGCCA
>VYZV01019757.1:0-41603 GCA_013401275.1 Pandion haliaetus
TAAGCTACTGTCATCGCATGAAGAGCATGAGAGCTTTGCTGCTCTGCTATGAGGATTACTGACAAACTGGTGTCATTGATGCCATGTTACAGGAATATCTTTTGCAAGCAGGGATTAGAAATTCCTGTCAGTTTAAAATGCAAGTTTGGAGAAGAAATAGGAGTTACATGAAAGAAATGTGTGAGAGAAACTTTCATTAGGTGAGATATAACAGATACCACTTTTCATGTCCTTTTTTGAGAGCTTCTAGCAACAAGCCATATCACCTTCATTTCCCAGAAAAAGTAACCCCACTGAATATATGTCACCCTCCAAAATATGTGCTCTGGTGAGCACATATCCTATAGAAAAGAACTGGGATGTGTCCCATTTCTGCAGAGTAGACCTGCAGTGGCTCTACAGTAAGAAGACTTGTGGAGGAAGAGGCAAGATTTATAACAGGGGAAGAAGAACAGTTTCTAAAGTATTAGGAATTTTTTTGTCTGCCAGTCAGCTAAAACATGAAAGCCTTTTTCATTCCTAAAGTACAGGTAAAAACGTTCTCACATATTAAGAATAATTCACAGAAACTAAGCTCTCTTTTTTGGTTTGTAGAAATAAATTAAACATGGGACATATGTCTGGTTATTAGGAATATTTTCTTGCCTGCACATTGTAAAAGATTTGCAAGGGAAGTAAAGGGATGGATACATTTACCATCTCTTAAATTAAAAGTACAGTCCACAGCTAAATCAAAGGCCAAATCCAAATCTGTGTGCCTCTTTCAGAAAAGAAAACAGTAACAGAGCGCGAAGCTGCCTTCCTGTCCAATTTGGTTTTTTTCCTGTTTTTACTGTTATCCACTGGGTTTCTTGTGGTTGCAAAGTTTAAAGAAGTCTTCCTTTTTCATCACCCAGTTACATTTGATTACTTCTGCATTTGAATCTTTTGAACAACCACTGAAAGCAGAGGCAAATTAAAAAAACCTTATCTTAAGCATCTCTGTCAATGCTGTACTCTTCCACATCATACAATGAGCAAAACTTTGCTTTGTCCATTTTTTTTCTCAGGCAACTTTTGCCACTTCCCCTAGGGATATATTCCACTGATAAATAATACCATCTGTCAGTTTTGTCATGATTTAAAACAAGTTCTGAATTTACATTTTGTCCACCTTACTTTCACTGTATCACAACCCAGCTGTGCCCATCTGTATCACACCAATAATATATGGGGTTTTTTTCACCTATCCCACATGTATTTGTATCCACCTTGTCCACTCTATAGTACGTATTTATCCCTTATGTGCGTTCTTCCTAAACACAGACTTCAGTTTTTGGTATTCTGTTTTGCTCCCTGTAGTTTATTGGAACTAAAATATATTCCAGTATATTCCAAGTACAATCACAAAAGGTGTTGGGCTGCTCCAGATGGTATGTGCACTTGTTGAAGACATAGCCCAAGAATTAAGCCTAAATTCATGTTGACATTATATCTGTTAGAGTTTAGATTAAGCATCTTATATCTCTATTGTTTCTTGAAAATTTCAACATATTATAAGTTTAATAAGGCTATGAATCCCATCTGCCTGTAGAGAACATTAGGAGGACCCCTGCAACATCTTCAAGGAAAGGCCATTTTCTTCCTGACATGCTCACTTCAATGAGGAAACGGGATGTCTGGAGGATGGACAGAATATGAAAATCCTTTGCTGCCTGTAAGCAGAGCTGGGAGGACACACAGGGAATGGGGAAAAGGGAGACAGTCACCAAGCAATAGTACGCTGAAAGGCACTTGCATGTTTACAGGTCTGATGGCAAAGACAATTTGAGTTACTCTGCACAAAGTAGACTTGGCCCATGCTACAACTTGCACATGTTCAGCTCAGTATTATGGTGTTTTCTTCTGTCACATCTTTAAGGTTCTTAGTTATGGCTGAGGTCAAAGCTGTACTGGTAAGTTACATACCACTGATAGTATACATACACTGCCTGCCTTCAACAACCTTAGCCCTTGAGAAAAAGGGATTTCCATTCATGTACATTTATGCCTACTCAAGTACATTTGGCTGTTGCAAGTTCTGCTGTTTCTATACTAAAGTTTAAAAATCCTTAAGACTAAAATAAATAATTACATAAAATTATTAAAACAAGGGAAAGGTGCTTATAAGATTTATAATTATATTGGACTGAATGCTGCATACACCATTTCCACGGTCTTATCTCACAAAAATGTTTCTTACAAAGTAAGAGCTGATGTTAATACAGTCCTTTAATAAACATGAGTAACAACAAACATCTTTCATGAGAAGTAAAGAAGCCTTACAGTTTGTTGTATCCAGAAAACAGTCTGATATCTTCTATATTTTGAGCTTTTAATTAAGTACAGAAAAGTTGCACACAGATGTGATGGAGTAAACAGCACTGACCAAATAGCTCCAACCTTCTCCATTAACAGACATGTTTAAAATGCTAGCCCTAGATGATTCATTTGGCAAACTGCTTATTAGTAAAATAATTTGGCAAAATTCTTGTCTCCTGCTTAAGAGACCAACTAGAAGAGAGATGGGAAAGATGGAGATGGGCCACAACTTGCCTTTTACAGTGCCACAACTTGCCTTTTACAGTGCCACTAAACACAAAATTACATTCACAACTCAGTTCCTAAACGCATGACGGCTCCTCAATAACTGGGCTGGTTCTCATACACACCAACCATGTGCGCTCCTACCAAGCTCAGGAGGTGCAAGTACCTTTAAAAAGCCCAGACAAAAAGCTTTTGTTTCAGAGGCCAAACATGGCTTTAGGAGTTGAACTTAACACCTATTGTACTGAAAATTTTGGCTGGTGCCGATACCACTCAACTCCCACTTAGGCCTTCTCTGTGGGTAAATTATGTTATGATTTTTACTCCTAAAAGAACACAAAGGCCACAAGTTGAATACATTTTCTAGATAAGACCACAGAATACATCCCATTAATTATCTGGATCCTTATGTATATATTCATATTGTTTATTTGGGGTCAGATACCAAAACCTGACCTCCTAAACAGCCACAGCCTGAGAATACACATAAACAGAGTATTTACAACCCAGATCCTGCAGCAAGTTGCATTACCCCATTACCCTCTCCCTCAGTGGGGCTGAACAAAGCCAGTTTTGGCATAGAATTTGACCCAATCTCTCTCTTGTGGGTGCAGTCAAGCACCTTGAGCTAAAAATGTTTAATTGTCATTGTAATAATTAACTAAAACATCCTCAAAACCAGCCAAAAAGTGTGTGTGTGTGGGGCGGGGTGGGGGGCGTGATAAAGCTCAGTAAGATGGAATTGAAATTAGGTAATACCTTCACACAATGGCACCACCCCATCAAATCAACCATGCTTGAGGATTAAAGAGACAGTTTTAGGTAGCTACTGAATTATGGACCACGAGTCCACATGTCGCCACTTTGTTAAAAAGTTTTTCTAACTCAGAACAGTCCTGAGAGCCGGGAGCTGAGATAAGAGGCTAAACTAAATACAGACTCACAACCCTACAGCCAATTTGGGCTCAGCAGCAGCTTTTGTGGCTGATGAGAGGAGCTCTGGGCAGTCTCGGGCAACGCAGCTGGGTGAGGAAGCAGAAGGGAGCAGTTTCTGAGAAAGGGAGCATGCTACAAGGCCAAACTTTAATCACAGCATAACTTGTGGGATGAAAATCACTCCTCATGCATGTCACTTACCCTAAAGGGCCCCTTAGGGCAACTCTTGCTAATGGCACTGTCAAAATAATTATAAAGAGAAAAGAATGTGTGTGTGTGTGTGTGCGCGCGCGCCTGCGCGTGTGAGCACACACACTCAGGCTGCTACTCTTCAAACAAAAAGCACTGGACAGTAACATTTAATTTTGCTGTTTAGCAACGTGCTTGTAGATACATTGGTTTATGCTGCAATTAATCTCACTTGTTAACAACAGGTGTGTGCTGACAGACAGCTTGGTCAAACTCGGGAATGTATTTAGATCCTCTTTTACCATTTGGTTTGGAAAAGAAAACAAGAAATACAAATTGAGGGATGAAAAATGTCACATTATCATGATCTTATAGTTGTTATTTACTTTTGATTCTGAAACAGACTACAATACTACAGTTCCCATGGCATACCTGCCCTAGCCTGCGTAGGTCAGAAACATTTTGCTGAGTATTACGCGGAGTCTATCGCAAAAAGCAAAATTACTTCAATATCTTAATAGATTTACAGGAAAAATCATTCTTATTGGTGCATTTCAAAAATGAGTAACAGATTGCTGCATACTGATGAGAAAAACTGCTCAGGCTTTTGGGGTAAAGATAAGTCACTGGATAGAAATGGTGTGAAATTTCTTATGATAAAGCACTAGATGATATTTAATCTAGCAAATAAATTGTGCACATACTATTTATTTGTATTGGCATGCTATGCACACCATGTTAATGCTCAAACTACAGACCTAGCCATGAAGTTAAGTATTTAACTCCAAGCCCTTTGTTAGCAAGAAATAAGTGTTATAAATATAAATGCACAAGATCAGAGAAATGAAGAATACTAGTATAAATCAACTGCAAGCCCTTTAAAATATGTCTTTAAGTCTTTTCCTAATTTATAAAATGTTGTATAAGTGCAATGTGGGTGAGCTAAAATTTCAAAGACAATCCCAACTTTTTCAGCTCCTCACACCACTGCTTAAGTCTCAAAGACATAAAATATGCATGTGTAAATTTTTTACTTTTTTCCTGTTACAGAGCAAAGACAGATTCAAGAATAAAAGAAAAATAGCAGCGCTCTGAAATATTTAGCATTACACAATTTCATTTAATGCAATTTCATAAATTTTAAACCCGAACAGTATGGGTACACAAACATGATACCATCTATGGTCCTACAGTTATGCAATATTTTATGCAACAGTGTAGCTCCATTGGTAATTTCACAATTTAAAACTTAGTATTCCTTTTTATTGAACACAGGTGAGGAAGTTTTTAACTGGCTTTCAGACATCAGCTACTTTCAATGAAAAATAACCATTTCTCACTGATAATCAGCTATATTTGAAATTTGAAGCCAAAAGTTTACATTTTGCCTTTTTGTCTGTTTGTTTGTTTTCTTATTTGTTTGAAGAAACAATCCTACTATGGTTTTAAAGTGTGGAATGAAAATTTCATTGTTCTTTATTCTAAAATGACTGAAGTTTTTTAGAAATTGTCACTTTTCCTCATTCCCTCAATAATTTTTTTTTTTTTTTTTAGGTCTGAATATTGAAATTTCAGTCCCTAAGCAGATTTTTTTAGATAGCAGTTAGCCACAAAATAGTAAGAAATAAAAACTAAAAAGAAGAAAAGCAATGACACTTGCTGTAAAACTTCAACTGTAGCATCTGCTAGGTCAAAAACTGCTGGCTGCCCAGCACATAGGGGCTGTGAGAGTTCCTGCACCACTGAAGCCAGGAAGAGCAGGAGATGATCCAGAGGGCCAAAACAATAGTTTTTCTTCCCTGCATGTGATGGATGTTTTGCTGGAATAATGAATTCAAGATCTGTACCTAAATTTTAGCTCAAATCTGCATGGAAAATGTTTACTAAATGCCAAATCATACAAAAAGTGCTTTTAAAACATACATATAGCAAAAACTGTAATCTAAAATAAAATGAGAAGATTTCTGTTCTTATCAGAGGTATATTTAATATTATCATAATTAAGTCTATTACTGAAAACAAAATAAATCACCAGCTTGTTTGATTGGAAATGGAATGACATGCTCAGTGTTTTATGAACAGATTTTTTAACAATAACATGAACAGGCACGGAAGCTGGAAGTCAAGACATTTGGTATCGAAAGGCCAAACCTTGTTGCAGCCTAAGTAGGCAGAATTTAATCTCGGCTATAGTAAAGCCCATTTGTAGTAATTTTTCCTGTTTCTGTGAACATTTAGCTCTCATTCACATATGGATATGTTTGCATATACCATTATTTTTAGAGTTCTGAATAGGTTGTAGATGGTTTGGTAGTTCACAGAATAAACAGACCAGTTACTTAAAAAAAACCCAAAAAACAAGCAAGCAAAAATCTGTATTTTAAGTATAACAAAAATGTATTTTCCATAACATAAGATTAGTTATTTTTTACATGTTCACCTACTGTTAAAAGTCTGATTAAGCTGCAAACTACTAAAAACTCTAGAGTTTAATTCAAACAGAAATGCACAATTATACTGATTATAAGGAAAACTTATTAGCATTATACACATAATGGCAAATAGATCTAATGGAGTATACATGATATGTTCTTTGAAAGTCCGTATTTTTTCCCTTTTCTGTGAAAGAAGAAGTTAGAAAGGTATTCTTTAGTGTATATTGCTGTAATCACTAGAACAAAGAAAACCAACATGCACTGTTGTTAGTAGTTAAAAATAATGCTAGTCCTACTTTGCACCATGACCTGAAGTAGAGTGAGGCTCCCCACCTCCCACTCCTCCAGCACTGAGAGCTGAGCCACAATTTCAGTATTTTAAACCAAAGTACAGAAACAGAGACTCTCGTCTAACGTAACACATATTTTTCAGCAAACTGTAGTAAACAGAACTGTATTTTCCAAAAGGATGTTGAAAATAGAAGCATATGATCTTTTCCCACCTAGAATTGTACCCTTACAATTAAAGACTATTAGCTGGCATCCCTTTTAACCGTCAAACTCAGACAGTGGCAGTTCTATAGCCACAAAGAGAAGCAGTAAATGAGAAGAACATGTTACTACACTGCATTTGAGAAAGTTTGGCTCCAAGCTATGCACTGATTAATATCAGATCTCCTTCTTTACTTGCCTCTTGACAATCTTGTCACATCTGGCTGACAAATCCTTACAAGCTTATCCAAACCAAGGCAGCCCAGATCATGCTCCGGGAGTAGCTTGAAGGAAGCGGCAACACCAGCCATGCACTGATGTGCCATCATGAAACTAATGAAGCTGACTTCACTTGCAGACTGCAGGAACACGAAGAAACACAACATGCCTCAAGGTTTTGCAACATAACGCAGAGTTAGCTCACCAAAAGATAAGACAAACAATCAGCTCCGGAGGTTCAAGAAGCCAAGTAGTTACATGAATTACAAAAATTTATATAAAAATCGCTTGAACAACAATCTCAAGTAAATGAGCACAATAAACTCCAACTTCAGATCAGATGTGAAAATTGACTGCTAAATGCCTTTCAAACAATGGTTTGTTTTAAATTAAAACTAAACTAGTTTATTTCATTTTCTCTCTCCCACATCCCCAAAATATCAGAATGTTGCCTGACTCCCAGGTTATTCAAACTGAAAAACAACGACAACAACAACAACAACAACAACAAAAAAGAAAAGGAAAAAAATAGTGTCACTTTTTATCCACAGGATTTTACAGAAGGATAAACCACAGCCTGTGTATATCAGTAGTCCTCCCCTGGGTTAGCGATCTGCCCTCTTCTAATTTTTAAACCACGGATTCTTTACACAGAGGACTACAAGTATTTGGCCACTTAATAAACCAGAAAGTAAAATGCTGTATCTTAAACACATCTAACAAAACCTCATTATGTATGAGCTGACAATTAAACCGTTTATTTTTCTATCTGCTGAAAAAAAAAAAAGAAAATAAATTAAATGTTTTGTATTCTGATGCATTTAACCTCTTAATTAGCGCATATATTAAAAAACCAGCCCCCCCATATACACACACACACACAAACACACACTCATTCTCCCCCCCTTCCCGCTCTCCCCCCCTCCCCCCCAAAATACAAACAGACTGATCCGAAGAAAATAATTACTGGCCTTATTTTCTGGATTCTAAATAGCCAACAATAAATTGTATATAAAGGACATACATTAAACTCCACTTTAGTGGTAATTTCTAAAGAACTTCATAGTGAAATTGCATTGTTGTCTGCTCTCCAGTGCATTTATACGTCATGATAATGATAATGTATCTGCTTAAAGCACTTGACTCAGAACACATCTGAGTCACAAATCACAGATTTTATTGCTACTAATGTATACTGAGGACTTGTACAATTAAACATTGTCAAGTATTTATGATTTACATGCTACTGCTTCAATTGGAAAACAATTACACAAGTGATAGCTCTGCTTATTATAATCAGCCTGCAATTCTACATTACTTACTGTAGAACAGAAAAGTCATACAGTTGTTTATAGTGCACAGCAGAAAGAAAAACAGGATTTTTTACATAAACTAGTTTTCTACTTTCACGGTATCTTTTCGTAATTAAGAAATGGAGAGTAGAACTCCCTACAGCTCTCATCTCCATTGTTCATTACCCAAAACAACACCATTGCAAGATTTTTTTATATCTCCACAGTGCATAACCACAAGTAAAAGTTGCACAGTAAAAATACACATTCATATAGAACTGCAAAGAACTTTCCTTACCTCAGACATTCTTACTGTGCTTATGTTTCCAGAGCTATAAAACAGTTTCCCATTCCCTCAGTGAGTTGTACAAAGAAGTACTGGAAACACTCCTGCCTGTACAAGTACTAAGGCAGAACCATCACACGCCTCTTTACTCTTGTCTGACTCTGAGCACCTCAAGGTCTGATGTATGCTCAGGCTGTGCACAGGGGAGTGAAATAAGATCCTCCCCCTTGGTGTTCTCCAGACCTACAGTACGAAGTTGTGTCTGCCTCTCACCTCTGCAGCCAGCTCTCACCTCGCTGCCCCGGAGTGGTGTGCTCCAGCGTGCTCCTCCAGTCGCAGGGCAGTCCCCTCACAGCTGGCTTGAAGAGGGCATGACACTCATCTTTCACAGAGATTTGATCAAAAGGAGTCACGGAGGCTTGAGGCGCTCCTAATGCAGTGCGAGGAGATTCTACCTCTGCTCTGGCAGCCTAAGTAATGCATTAAATCAATGCAGCTGACCTAAGGCCTATTACAGTTTTTTTTTCCTTCTCAGAGTGTACAACTATCTACAAATAAGCTATGAGGTACTTATGATTAGAATTACTTATTTTTAGCATCAGAGTGTTGTTTTTCAAATTGCAGCTGCTGTGGGTTTTTGCTTTTTGGGTTGTTTTTTTTTTTTCTCTCTTTTTAAACAGTTGCAGGTCTCAAAGGTTCACTGAGTGGGGTGTGTATTTTTTAAAGTTAAAACATTTCCCTCTATCAACTTACTTTTGAGTTAGGGCTGAATTTTATTTCTTTTTATGAAGTTGAAGCTTCCTATTAAGAGAAATACAGGTCATAAAGACAGGAGAAGAATTACTTTCCAGTAATTGGGGAAAAATCTGGTTTCAGTTATTCAGGTGTTAGGTTGCATTCATGAGTTAGAGCAGGATTTTTGTCATAGTCATTTCTCACCTATTTAAAAAAACAAAACAAAATCCCAAACAAAACACTTCTCCCTTTCTCTCTACTCTACTTTTGCCTCCTGTAGATAATTTCTTGGCACTCTCCTAACCCAGGAATACACTGTATTACGCCCAGAGATAGACGTGAGCAAGTTGCATTGAACTCAGTGGAAATCCTTGTAGGAATACACCAGGACATATTTGACCAGATGAATACCTGTAATCCCATAGGAAAGGCAGCAGGAAATAAGATGGCTGTAGGGAGAAGACAGCTAACGTATTATTATTGTTGATTAATTTGTTGTCTTCTTCTAATCCTATTTACTATTTGCTAGATAGGTGCACAATGCTTAAGGAGAGAACCTAATTTACATTTTACTAAATACTGGAGTACAGTTAATGTTAACTCCATGGCAGTAGCTGGAACAGGCCAGGATAAAGCCAATGTGATACCAGAATCTGGTCCCACAGAGCACGACATGAAGCATATGCTTTCCCTAAATCCCTAGGTTTCTCCACCCTATACCTTATTTTTCACCGAGCTATTGAACAACACTGAAAAATAGAGAGATGGATTTAGTTTCATAGTACAGTCTGCCAGATACTTCTGCCAAAAACCACTGAAGTGCGAGAAGAGTCAACCACCGATGGTGGCTTTGTCCTTCCCCAGCAGATCTCTGCCTGGGGGCTCCAGTGCCACCTCTGCCCCCTGCAACGTGCCGGGGCACTTCTCTCTTGGGCACGCAGCACAGTTACACACAGTTTATCAGCGGTCTTGTAAGCTGTAGTAAAAGGTGCCTGAGAAGTCATGGCCAACATCATGCTATTTGAGGTGACTGTTAACAGCAGTGGTTTAAAAGCATATGTTCTGTGATGAGGACAAAACCTAATTGCTCTGTCATGATGATAACTCAAAGCCAAAGGCACACCTTGTTACTAAAATCATATTTTCTTCTTAATGAAATAAGCAGCCATGTAACTAAAAAGGACTCAACATGACTGAGAATTCTGCCACAAAAGTGGGAAGAGTGGCTTAAGATTGCATAAACTGCCAGAAGCTCTGAACTGACTTCAAAATGATAAGTGACTAAAACTTAGATGTGTGGAGAGCTGCTCTCCCCTCTAGCCAGGTCCTAGGAAAAAACTATTTACTAGCTATCTGCCATTTGCCTGGAAGATAATTCTTATTAAATGGGCTAACTATCCATAGCAAACAATTTAAGACCAATTTACTTTTTTCTTAATTAATTATCTACTAACAGTCTTTTATTTTAAGCATTTTCATTATTCTAGCTTTTTTAATGAATATTTTATGGAGACACATTCATGCCTTGCTCTTTTTAAACTATTCACTGTTACTGATTAGCAATTTTTCAGCATTTTACTATCTGTGCACCTTTGGTAAAATCCAACTATCTCCAGCATAATGTGACACGTGCAATGCGCAGTTTTTATCTACAGTCAACTTTTAAAGAAATATTGGCACATTAACAGCACCTTCAGTAATTTCAGCTGATACATAGTTCAAGCTTACTTGAACAGAACAGTTATCAAGACACGTCTTGAAGAATGATCAAAATGGAAACCAGAGGATCACTCCAATAACTCCTCTTCCAGCAGTAAAATCTAATGGAAAACCAGCTTCTTGTGGAAAGAAACAGGCATCGGAACAGGGCACCAGGCTTGAGGCAGAAGTCTTGGGCTTCATTTGGGGCTCTGCTACCGAGTTGCTATTTGACCTTGGAGAAGTTACTTCAGTTCTGATTTCTATTTCCTTGCTTCAGTTTTTTTTTTTTTTTTAAATCTATTTGAATTGTGAGCTCCTTGAGGAAACCATAGCATCTTACTGTGTTCTCAGGAACAGTGCTGAGGGCAAAGGAAAGTGGTCCCCAGGTCTGAACTCCATGGAAGTTATAATGTAAATACCTAGAATCATGGTGTAACAACACAGCCCAAGGAAAGCTGCTTTCTCCTCCTACCTGCCCCAGCCTGCTGCTGCTTCTCCGTGCCTCAGCCTGGGTGTTCAGAGCAGCGTAAATGTAAGGGGTTGTAGGGCAGACTGTGAAGTGCTGAAACAACTTAACCAAATACAAGAGTATTCATAGTTTTGAGAAATTGACTATAAAAAAAAATGCTGCTGCTCTTACCTGATTTTATTATCTAGGATGCTTAAAAAAATGGGTATTAATCCTAAGGAATCACTACAGTTGAGCCAGTCTGATACAGCACAAAAGCACAATACAATCCCTAGGAAAAGATTTATCCTAACTTTAAAATTTCAGTCATGACCTGAATTTTGGTGTTTGATTCCAAAAAGAAAAAAAAAAAATTCAAAAAAGAATATAAAGAAATTAATCAAGCACAGACTAAAATTAGGAGTAGGTTTGATGTTTGCTGTTGCATCCTCTAGGCAAATGGGCATGTAACTTCTCCAACCGCACACTGCCTGCTTCACACTTCTACTAGAGTTAGCTGCAAAATGGTGTTAACCTCTGTGCCCTGCCTGCTTGGCCTAAATTCCAAACACACGATACACTATGTTCCTCTTACTGAAATTAGTGCTGGCAAAGATCTTAGCGCTAATTTAATGCTGTGCTCACTTATCACCTTGGAAAGATGTGTGGATTAAACATTTCACCTTTCAGAAGACGTGTGAAGTAATGGTCAGCCCCATGATCACGCAGACGGGCATTGGGTCACCTTTCAGGGAGAAAAGCCAACAGGAGTAGGAATTGCTGTCCAGGGCTAAAGGGACACAAGATTTTGGGGAGATAGGAGGGGAAAGAGGAAACAGACCTTGAAAACAAGGAGAACCGAGGTCCTGTCAGCAAGACAAACAGAGTTGTGGATTTCAAACAACTTGCAAGCCCAACTTTTTTTAAAATTGAACAAACTTTTGCGCATGAAGATTAAAATAGTTTTAAACTTAGCGTGCTGCAGCATAGGTTTTGAGTACTAGTCTCACTAGAACTACAAATAGGCCTGCTAAAGCTGTAATGTACTTGATAAAGTTTCTTAAGATCCATGGAAGGTCAGGTAGGGCACTCCAGTTCTCATCTAAGCAACAGAGAACCCCAAATCTCTTTTTCAGTATTTCCAGGTAGGCTGATTTTTATTATTTTTTTTTTTTTTAAGGTATTTAAAGCAGATAATACTGAGCTATAATGTGTCCAAAACTGTTTTCCACTAGCAGTTTAACCAGAGTTCAAATGTTGATCCCTGTCTTGCTATTTACGTCTCCTTTAGTGCAATTAGACAAAAAGAACCCAGCAAAAATAAGAAGTTTATTTAATACCTTTGCATTTGAACCCTTGCTTCAGCACTAATTTTCATCTAACTGCTCACTGCGTTACTTCTCTTATGTAGCTCAAAATAGCAGTGAAGTGAGCACTGGCCATTACAAAATGCTAATATTTGAAGTAGTGCGTATGGCAGACCCAGAAAGACATCACCAATACCAGATCATACCACTGATCTATCACCATGAAACAGTGCCTCTCCACTGAAACAGCCACTAGGATCAAGAAAACCTGCAATTAGCAATTATGAAAAGACCTGCCTGAACAGTGTTTCTTTTAAAGATTTATTAATTATTGCCTTATGCCACAATGTATTTGTCTTTGAAAAATTCGATTCTATAAAAGTTTGCCATGTAATACAGTTTGGTTTTTTTAAGTTACATCCTTTTTCAAGGCCAATTTCTCAGCATGAATGGTACCATAGTTATACAACACAGCTTAATTATGCATTGTGCAGAAAAAGCTTTTTAATATATTGGTTTTAAAGCATTTTGCTTTATAACGTGAAACAGAATAAACCAAAGGACTTGGTTTGGCTTCTCTGTGCTAATCACTACATTTGTTCATGTCATATCTTATTAATCTCTTCACTAATTGAGGCGGTCCTGTTGATGATCCTCCTACCAAAGCCTTCCCCTGCTTCCAATGATTTCTATAATTGCGTATTTTGATTCTCCAATTTTCATTCTTCATTCTTTGCTTAAATCTTTTTGGAGGTGTCTTAGGATCACCAGAAGGGATACAGTGCCCCACTTGACTTTTTGATAGCATTAATGTACTTTAAATATTACTCTATTCCACTCTTTTGCTTTCCAGCATTTTAGTTTCCTCCCTTTAATGCTGTTTTGCACTAAGCAAGAGAGACACACAACTTTTAGCATATACTTGATGACAGATAAATACAGCATTTTCTCTATCCTAAGGAAAGCAGTAGAGTCACTCCATTGTTCATATATGCCATACTGGTGAGTTCACCCAGTTTTGTGATAACTGGGCCTTTCTGTTGAATGCTTACAATTTCATTTCAGGACATGACAGCATTTAAAAAAAACTCCAAATTACTTCTTTCCAGCATGCTCTACTTTGCATTTTTCAACAGTTTTATCTGCTCTTTAGGTAGGTTTATTAGTTCTTTTTGGAGAGCCTTACAATTCAGAGTCTTAATGAGTCTAAAACATGTATCTTCTCTGCAAGCAGCATTCCTTCTGTACTCTCTCCACCCTCCCCAGCTTTTAATAAACACTATCTGACCCAATGTGGAGCCTGGAGCATCCAGCTAAACTATTAGCTGTTTGCAAACTCACTGGTTGTTCCTATTGTTTGTTCTCTGTCTTTTTGCCAGTTTATAATGTTAGACTAAATACATTACCTTTCACCTTCTTGCTTAGTAGCTTTCTATACTTGGGTTTCAATATGCACAACCAAAGAGTACAAGAAAAGAAATTATAAAGAGCTTACATCGTGACATTATCCTTAAAATGTTTTGTAAAGCAGATCAACCTCCACAAAATTCAACCTTCAGGGAGGAGAGGGCTCCACAATCCAAATTTGTATTTGTAACTAAAGCTGGCAAATAGGCCAAAAAAGCACCAACTTTGAAGTTGTCTAACCCCTACAAATATATTTATTTAAAAACACAGAAATGGAAACATTTTGTATATATATGCAGTGAATATCAAGATTGGAAAAGTTGTTACAAAAATATGAATCGCAACACATTGCTATCCAAAGTAAGCCTATTTAAAGTGACTTGCCTGAATCAGAACAGTTTTAGACATACACTAAAGAAGTTTATTTGCTCTCTCCTCCCAATCCCTCCCTACCCCGGACTGTGAGAAAGAAAACTGGCTTACCCATATATTCTGTTCTCTACCTTTCTAAATTTTTTTTAACTGCAATGAAGTATGCAGCTTCCATCTAAATGGATGGAAAAAGACTGCATCATTTTGTCATATATGAATGTCATATGTATGAGATACCTACCTAACTAGAGATATTGCTCTGAATAGTGAGATGGGAATGCTGCAGCAAGGACGAGATACCCAAGTGTTCTTTGCAGCTCTGCCCATCTGTCTTTGCCTGGTCAGTCTAGTTTGGGGTGGGCTCACATGAAATGCTAGCAGAGAACGTGAACTTACAAACCTTTGGGCTAGATGAGAAAGGTGTTATCAAGTGAAATGCAATTTTCAAATATGATCTAATATCCAAACAATAATGGGACTTGAAGTCTTTCGCTGTCAGGGATTAAAGTGGGAGCGGTATTGGCTACACATTTCCCTTTCTGCACAATTCTACCAACTGCCCTCTCATCTTGCAAGTCCTGTGAGGAGTTTAAAACATTTAATTGCTAACTATTATTAAGGAATCTACTTTGTCAAACTGCAGCTCCTAACAACATTAAGTCTCTTAGAGCAAATCAGTTTTGATACTGATGTTTCTCAGAGGTGCAGCATTTAATCCTCAAATTACAACACAAGTTTTAACAGGCAGATTTTTTTCTGTCATGGAGATTTAGTAATTAACAAAAAAATTCAACCCCCCTTTCTAACACTAATGGTTTATCAAAAGAATACCAGGACTTTCAGTTAAGATATACGGATGAACTAGGCAGAAATACAATGGGGAGACAGATGTGTTTATGCTATCTGATTGAAAGGGCTGAGACAGAATTCCAGAGACTTCGTGTTGTCATAAGAGGAATAGTCAGGAATCACGTTTGTGCCCCTGGGCCAGAGGGTGTGACGTCAGTCCAGAGGTGTGTCAAAGTCAGAATAAAATGCCTGCCATAAAACTGGTAGCCATTCATATTTACATGGTTAAAGGAAAGGAGAGTTGGCAGTATGATACCTGAAACAGTAATGTTTTTGGGTTTTTTTCCAAAGACTATTGGGTCCTACTGTACAGGAGACACTTCACCTACAGCGTGGAGCTCCATATTTATTTTCACAGCCTCCAGCATTTTCCTTCCTTTTGGTTGTGGGTTTTTTTTTCAGTTTTGGGTGGGTTTTTTTTCTGTCCTCCTTGTTCTTTAATACCAGGTAGTGGTTCTCAACCATTTAAACTACAGCATATAATAACTGATGATTAACATAGCAGTAATACCAGTGGTGGCAATTTTGCTTTGTTTCATGGGAGTGTTAGAGTATTAGAGAGATGACTAGGACATGTCTCAGTGGCAGACTGATAAAATGAAAGATGATTTTTCCCTGCCTACAAGTGTTGTCAAGTTTTAATCATAAACACCACACAGGTTACAGGACACTTTTTCCAGGCAATGAAATAAAAAAACATATATTCTATATTTTTAAATGAATTTTTGGATGAAAAATTATTGAAAAAAATCACTACAGTTTATCTGCAGAAGATTTTTTTTCCAAACTCATAAGCTACAAATTTCTGAAGAAATGGTTGAGTTTAACAACCATGCCTAACGTGCAGTTACTGCTAGGACAATGAGCGTTTATTACAGAGGTATGTTTACCAGCTCTCCCATTCTGCTGAAGACTTTTCTTACTACTTTATGCTTTAGCCAAAAGTGTTATTCTCGGTTATCTTTTCCCATCTACATTCCCTTCTTATTGATAGGGAGGAAGAAATTTCTGTTCCTATTTTACAGTGACATTCTAAGAAAACTTCCTTGAAAGGGTCACCCATCCTCCACTTAGATTCCTTTAAAACTACCTCTCTTATTAACTTACTCCAGACATGTACCTTTTTTTTTATGTCTAAAATACATGTTGAACTTTTGAAGTTTACCCAGGAGTGAAAGCAGAAGGTATAGCAATGTCCTAGAGTAGCATCTGACTACCCCCTTCAACCAGAAGAGCACATCAATACCAGGATGGTTTGCAGTGAGCTGTTTTTAATGGACAGCTCCCAGGTGACACCAGACACTGCTGCTCCAGCAGCCGCAATATCATACATCCTTGATTGAACTTTGATTAATTTTCCTGACTTTCAGAGCCTGTGGCAAAAGGATCCACAGCGGTAGCTGCAGCCATTAACTCCATCTTTTGTGATTTCACCTTCTTCATTATGTTTGGATCTTGATTGAACTTTGTTCCAAGTTAGTAGCTTTTGGCTATGGACAAGGGAGATAAGACTTTAGAAATGGAGTGCAGAAGGATAACATGTGAAAATCTTGCAGTGAAAGCTGCCTGGCTAGTTGGTGGTAGCTTTGGATATACCTTGATGATGTGAGTGGTGTTAACAAAAATGTTGGAATTCAGTCTAAACAACACAAGCCGTCACTTTATGCAGCCATAGTCCAAATGTCTTCCAACATTTGTGCATAGCGGATGCTATTTTGCTATGCTGAACAAAGTCAAAGTTGCTGCATTCACATAATGAATAAAATTATTATTCCTGGGCAAAGCCAGAACTTTACAGAAGCACTTGTTTAAAATACATGAATAGTCTCAGTGGCTTCTAAAGGGTATTTCCAGAGTGTGCTGCTAAATGGTGCAAGTAACTATCCCAGTATTTGTCTGCTCAATAGGACAACTTTACGCTGTAGAGTCAACCTAGTGTCTGTTACAGTATCTTCTCCAAAAAAACAAGTTTATCAGCAGCTAGGACAGATCTTACAGTTCTGGGGGAAAAAACTAAAACTGATGATACTTTACTGAAAATGTTACACTGAATTTTTCCAAATGATCCTTCAGTGTTTTCATTACCTTACTCTCTCTCTCTCTCTCATTTTTGGTCACAGAATGTCTAAACACTTTGCTAATAAAGGGACATTTCAATTCTAAGAAGATTACTTCACAAAAAAAAAAAAAAGAAAAATATCTGGTTTTCCTATTCTTTTTTTCAGTTAATGCTTGAATCTACCACTGTGATACATTCTCAGAATCACTTATATCTAGTTTCATTGCCTGCTGTTGGTATTTGCCAATGGTGGTGTATAGAAATGGTATGCCAAAGTGACTGTAGCAATCTGTAGAAATTTTTGCCAGAACCTACAAATGCTGTGTAAAAGCCCCTTTCAGAGCTTGAAAACTGAAATTAACTGATGGGGAAAAAAAATATTAAACTATTAAGGGTGATTCAAAATCCACTGTGAATCGAAGATATACATTATGTTTCCATAACATCTGACACAATGGGTCTTTGTCCCTACAAGAGGCCTCTAGGTGTTCTTGTGATATAAGCAATAATAGATTTGTCTCTGTGAAGGTTTGAGTTACTGTGGCACCTCCAATACAGGCAACCTTTGAAATAATTGAAAACCTGGAAATAAAAACTACCTTTTAAAAATAAAATACATACATACATATACATACACACACATATATAAGGAAATATAACTCTTCCTTGCTTTAACCTTTTTATTCATTGCCAAGAATAGCTGGCTGAGGAATCAGCATCTGCTATAAGCTCTCATTTATTTTCCAATGCTGCCTTGCCCCATTGCCCAGGCAGTCTCCACAGTTCCCCTCCTCTCACCCCCTCACTACTTTGCCTTCCTCTGAACCCAGGATACAGAGCAGCCTTCCAGCACAGAACCCTTCTCCAGTTACAGACACCCAGGATTTCCAGCCCCTTTCCTCCTTCTGCCAGTCCCTGTCTCACTGAGCTTTCTGACGGGAGACTGTTTATACAGAAAAAACCCCAGAAACTCTCTGTTACCTGGTATTTTTTAAGCAGCATTAGTAATGGACTTTTATACTGGAAATTATTAGCTTAAATATGTTCAGACTGAAACTAAACTCCTTGTCAGCTCAAGCTGCATCTATCTGGATGATCTAGACACTAAACTTGGGTAAATTGGCTGGGATGCTTATTTAGACAGTTCCTACTTAGGAACTAAGTAACTTGTGGGAATGTTTGAGCATTGCAACAGGTAGAAGCAATTCAGGAAACACAGTTTTGAATAAGTGTTGTGTTGGCTACTGAGTCCCTTAAATTTTAGCATCCATGCTGCTTGAAATGCACTTGAACAAGCAGAAGCCTATTTTAGGGTGATACCGGAGCTGCCCTGTTAACAACTTTGAAACACTGGACTGGTTACCACGGCTTTCCCTCTGCTAATACCGTGTTTTAAAATAATAGGGGAGTATGCATAGCATCAAAAGTGGAAAACAACAGAAGTGCTTCAAGACCAACCACTTTTTAGTGGACACTTGGGAATTGCTTGGAGGAGCGCCAGGCCTAGAACAAGGTGCGAAATCATACAATTAAAAGAAGGATGGCAGGTGTAAAACAGAAGCCTCTTATGGAGCAGTGGTTTTGGGGTAGAATATCTGCAGGAAGCTGACTGCCAGACCGACACACAAGTGATTGAAGGAGGCCTGGCAGCATTACCAGAAGGAAGTAATGAGCCTTGGGGTATACTAAACACACACACAGTTTGTGTGACTTTTCACAAACATCCTTTTCTCTTTTATGTTGTCCTAATGTTAAAGTAAACCATACAGTGGTGGTAAGAAGCAGCCTGAGGGTCCTATGGAGAAGAGCTGAATGGTCATTGCCCTATAGGATGCAAAGGCGACTATACTGCAACAGACTGTATTGAAGCAGCATGGGGTTAATGGGAGTTCAGGATTACTTTTGATGCCTTTTTCAATGGTTCGGACAGGTGTCCCCTCCTGCTGAGGGTTTCCACAAGCTGAAGGATTTTATCCTGCCTTTGCACCGCCAATATGACTTGTGTCGCTTGCTTCAAGGGAAGCAGGATCAAGCCCTCTAGCAGTAACTGTGAGACATTTTTATTAGTCCGGCCACATGCCTTGTTCCAAAGCCCCCAGCTTGTCATAAATTTTTCTGCATTAAACTCGTCACCCAGATATGGCTCTTCCATACGCAGCTTGCCCAACAGATTTTTAAGAGAATATGCTTTTTGAACTGTCTCTTCTACAAGCAGGCGATGCAGCTGGCATCCAGCCTCTGTGACTCTCTAGTAAAGGAACGCTAAACCTCTATGTTGATTAGGCAAAAAGCTGAATAGGGAAGAAACACTAAACTCAACAAAAGCATTCAGTGCTATCTTCTTTTGAAATCACTCATGCTAAAATGAGGCCGTGATATTGTCAGCAAAATCTTTATTAAAAAACTGTTGTTATTTTAAATAGAAATTAAACACTTGGTATGATCTTTAATTTTCTCTATAGTAAATAAGGACTACTAAGAAGGAAATACCTTTTTGTACTCTGAATATATTCAAATCCCCATTCGTATAAATCAGTTTAGTTCCAAGAAATGCGATTTATACCAGATCTGTAATAAATTCCATATACCTCCGAGGCCATTTTTTTCAAGTGATTTCAATGCATTTTATTAAAAAAACCCCACACCAATAAAATATCACAACCCTCACTGTAAGCTTGGCATTATGTCCCTTTTACAAACCAGTAAATTTGTGATTTACCCAAAGTTATATAATAAATCTGTGACAGAGCCAGCCTGTCATTCAGTCAGTTCTGTGGCTTCATCCTCCTCCCAAGAATAGCACTTTCTCCTGATCTCCCTTTTAGCAAGTGAGTGACAATTGTTGTTTATAAAAATAGCAGAGTATAGGTACAATCCCTGCCTTTACAAACTCTTCCTCTATAGACTTAGAAAAAGACATCTTTGTGCAGAACCATAATATTATACTGGCCAGTAAAGAGAAATAGCAGAGCCTTTGCAATACATCTATTAAAAAAAATTGGCTTCTTTATAAAGCTCTAAAAACTCATTTCTAGCCATAGAAATTGTGTATTCTGTTTATCAAGATGCTTTCTCCATACTCCAAACTATATTATCTGGATGACATTCATTGTGAAGCATCAGCCTCACAGAACGTGAAACACCTGTTTACAGGGGAGGAGGGATGCAAGCTACTTGTATATACAGATTTTGTGATGTAAATAAGCTGTTGGAAAGCCAGTTTGTGACAATGCCAATATTTGGTGCTTCTTTAGTGTAATTAGAAACTGCTCTGCACAGCCCAGCCATTAGCAGTGGAACACACTGCTTATTTTACTTACCGATTAAAGTGTTGCATTGCACCTAGCCAGTCATAATTAGAAAAACTGGCACAATGAGCACAAGTAAACAACAGTTGTGATCAGGAGTACAGCAGAGCTCTACTTTATTATCTTTTTAGTAAATAAGCACAGTTTGAAACAATGAGTGTTTATCAAAGACCTGCAATTTGCAAACCTCAGGTGACTAACAAAGGTATCCTGGACTAGAAATTACCAACTGGCCTCTTACCATCTATACCACGTACTCAACACTCAGCTAACTTTGAAACATGGCTGACAAATAGATGAGCCTATAAAATAACAGTAACCTTGGAAAAGACAGACATCCATATTAAAGAGCATTTGCTCCTCCTGTCTGAAATCATACAGTTCTTTACCAGGAAGCGCAAGTATCACTCAGGCATACACCTAGGGAACACAGAGGGGATACCAGGTCCAGCATCCTGCTGTGGTGCTTTAGGCGAAAATACACCCATTTAACAATGCCAGTACCTCACACCAAGCAGTTGGGCCTGCTTAGCAGGACTGACATTTGCATTGATCTCCTTTTAAATTACCTCTAAGTATTTATGACTTTATTTTTCTTAATTATAATCATTGCTTTTTTAAAAACAATGAACTTGAGTTTTACTTAATAGTAACAGTAAGAAGATTATCAAGTTATTTTCCAAGTACAATTTGGAAGAAAATGTTTTAGTAGCTCTTCATAATTTTATTTTGGGTCAAACTGCTTTATCTATGTCAAAAATATTTCATTTCAGATTCAGATGGTTTCTTTAAAGTTAAATTTAAGCATAATAAGATTGTTAATGTTTTTAAAATACTTAAGTGACTTGTGCATTACTTGAAAATTTTCACCCTACAGATGAACCTGCACAAGAGATGTCATTGAACCTGCAATTAAAACCCAAATGAACCAACATTAACCATGTGAGGGAAAGGTTTTCTCTACTTCTTGCAAAAAATTCTCTGGCTCCTCAGACAACAAAATCCACAGGCCCCATGATAGTGCAAGCAGATATTTAAAAATTTATCTTAATTTAGCTGTTGAGGAAAGGCATCAAACAGTCATTTGTGGGGCCTGCAGACAGCAACTAGGTGTGTATGCTTTCCCACCCTGTCCCACCTACCACACAAACCTAGCTCTGGAGAGACCAACTCTAGAAAAACATGTTCTCTTTTCACAGCTCACTCAAATCCTTGCTTTGCCTGATACTGCTGAATACGGTCTCATTTACCAGAGGAAAAAAAAAAAAAACCAGGAAAAAAAGATGACAGTTTCAGCAATGTGTACACCTTCTCATGTGAGAACTAAACTGAATCCATATGGGAACTGAACTGAGACCTATCAACCTTCACTTCTACGTGGTGGAACAGTTTCCAGTCATCATTACTGAGGTTAAAGCAAGACAGTAATCCATCCTGTTTTAAAATTATCTGTACTATATTTTGTGAAATTCATTCTGCTGTGCAGTGATCTCATGTAGAAGAGCAATGAGCCACAGGTTAAGTTTTAAATGCCAACATTTTATCTCTGCGGAACAATGATGGCTTTTATTTGTAGAAGACACATTGCATCTCTTTATGTACAGCAACACCAATACACTATTGGAACAAATGTCACATGTTTCTTTGTCCACTTACATAGCCATGCAAGTGATTTTAGGCACGTCTTTCAATTACACCTGGATTACCAATGATCTATTAAGAACCGGTGAGAACAACAGGAGGGTGAACTTGAAAGTGAAGCAAGGCAGGTTTTGGTGAACTATTAAATACCTTTGTACTTATGCTCGCTTCACCATCTATAAAAGAAACCAAGGACCTCTATTCACTGTAATCACTGCATTTCACATTTCCATCAGTAATAAGGTGAGGACACCAGCCTTTTCACGTCTGGAGACAATAATTGACACTGACTACAAAAGTACACTGGAAAAGGGACACAAAGCACAGAAGAAAAGGAATTGTACCAGTGATGTATTTGACTTGCAGGTTTGCTTTATTTATTTGGAAGTTCACTTCCTGCATCCCTCTCAGCCAAAGTTCTTTTTGGTTTTATTTATGTGCTAAAACACCCCCCCACACACCCCTTTTAAAATGAATGGATGTGCTCCAAAGCACACCCCTGGGAAGCTATTTGTACCCCAGAAAATTCTGCATTCTTCTGTCCTCACTACTGTGTCTGTAAAGGCTGCTAGAAGGCATGGGCACATATTTTGATCTGCAGTGCCACGTTAACAGGCAGATAACATTCAACCACAGATCCATTTCTCAGTGCCTGACAAAGACAGGGGACTTTATGAAACAATCTGACTGTGACTCATTCAGATTAGCTAGAAGAGATTGGGGGTTTTTGGCTGGAGAAGTATTTGGAGGACTGAGTAGGAACAGTGCCTGCCTGCTCTGCATATGCACTGACTATTCTTGGCTTACGAGCTTATGTACAACAGTGCTTGTCTAGAAAGCTGCCTGTTTATGGCTGGGGTAGAGACCATGCAGATTCACCTTGCCTTGGTCACCTCTATACAAGATTAATGCAGTGCATTCTTCTTAGCTGGGCTGAAAGTAGAGCAGGTGCAGAAAAGCATCTGTTTTCCCCCGGAGCAGAGAGAACCTATGTGAGCAGGCAACACCTGCACGCAGGCCGTTTGCTGGGTTCGGCATTCATTGTGCTAGAAAAGTTTCTTCCAAGTCCTCTGTAGTTCTAGACTCAATCGTAAGTGATATCCTCGCACTGAAAGTACTGTCACAGCTATTAAGATCTGCCAGGAAGCTCTTGCTCTAAGACTGAGGTAAGATCTCCTGGGACTGGCAGGCTCTCAACTAATAGTCTGAGCCTTTGAAATTCATTCCCTTTGGCAGATTCCCAAAGCCAGATGCTAATGACCTTAGGCATGATGCAAGACCTTTTTATTGGTGTAGTTATTTTTTTTTTTTAAATTCCTGAGGTAGCAGTGAAGCCAGACATTTCTTATCTTTGGAGCAAGTGTCCATTTTAGCATTGCAAGTAACCACCTAACTTTTGCGGAAACATTGTCTGAATCAATCTTACACATGAAAAGGTCATTCACTCAGTAGCATTCAACAACAAAAGGTTTTGAATGGTTCTTTATATAACAAAGCAAGACTTTATGATTTAAGTTTAAGTTCAAATACCT
Source organism: Pandion haliaetus (assembly GCA_013401275.1). Lineage (NCBI taxonomy): Eukaryota > Metazoa > Chordata > Aves > Accipitriformes > Pandionidae > Pandion > Pandion haliaetus. The sequence goes on from VYZV01019757.1 coordinate 23,774, forward strand.
TTGGGCTTACATACATTTATTATACAGTCTTCCAGGGAATTTGGCCTAATGGGCTAAATGCTGACTTTGGACTTGACAGACCTGGACTGTATTCCCAACCTTCTGCCTGACAATTGTGCGACTACAGGCCAGTGATTCCATCTCTCTCCTCCCTATTGCTTGTGCAATGGGGTTTTCCCTATTCACAGAAGCAAGAGAGTACTTTGGGCTGCACTGCTAAGGGCTGTTTCAGAGCCAAATAGTCTAGTGCTATTGTACCATTAGTTAACGTCTTGTAAAGTTTTGAAAACCCTATGTTCAAAAGAATGAAACTTGAGTAAGCTGATTTTTAGCACAACAGTTTCCTGACTTCTCTGATAATTAGAAAGCAACAATAGAGGATATTCTGAAAGATTATTCACTCCAGGCTTCCTCTATCTTCAGTGCAGAGGGAGAGGCTCCTTCTGCGGGTGTTTCAAAACAGGAGCCTAACACATATATTCTGCATAGCTCTGCACAGTCCTCTACAGAAATGTTGATACATGGGGCCTAGGAAGATTAGCTTCATTAAACATCATCTTTCCTCCCTTCCTCCTCTCTTGCCTCCAAACATATTAAACACTACCAAATCAAGGTAATGTCATAAAACTACAGATTTCTTAGTTTAAATTCCCTTTAAAGCATATTTAAAATTAGATCCCAGTATGTTATCAGTGATAAAAGCAACAACAGTGACTGTATTCCTGCACAATGATACAGTAAATAGTAACAGGACACTTTGATATTCTATGGTAAACAAATTTTAGTTTGACACATTTAAATATCTTGACTGTTTTCTTGGATGGGCATTTTATAAGAAGTTCACAAATGCTACCTATGAACCTTCTCAAAAATGAATTCTTGCTAAATATTTCAATCAACTACCATAAATATAACAAAACCAGCTGCGACTCACTGGCACAAGAAAATAGGCACAATGAACAGATTTCATCTTATTGCAGGGAAATTCAGCCTCTAAACAGACAGAACACCAGACTAATAGATAACAGACAATGAAGGACTTGCCTATATTTAAGACAGCTCTGTAATTCTAATCAGAAACACTGATATTTTGCTGTTCTCCAGTTTTAAAATTAACGGAAATCATTATTTTTGGGGTACTTTGTTTAGTTTTATCATCTCAGCATTAGGTCATCAGTGCACAAAACCTTAGTGGCAGAGTTACAAAGATGTTGCAGCACTAACTAGGTGAGTACAGAACAACAGAGTGCATCACACCATTCCTACAATCAGGAAAAAGGAAATCACCACTTTCAAGACCAATGAGAGGAAGCAAAATATATTTAAAACCCCTCATCCCTAGAGATTTTCACCTGCTGACAAAATCCATCTTTTTGAATGGGCAAATAATTCATTCAGCTACCTCTCTCTAAAATTCAGTAGGCTGCATCTGTTCATTTGCTCGAGGAACCTACACAGGTATCAGCATCAAGCTACAGTTAAAGGTTTGTAAAATATCTGGAAAGGAGGTAAGAGCATGAGCTCTACAACTGGAGCCAAAGGATGGAGGCTTATACCACATTTCAGTGGCAGACTCCTGCTCTCTGTGCATTAAAGAAATGTAACCTCAGCTGAGCAGTGGGGTTATACTGGACTTCCTGTACTTGACTATGAGAAGTACCCAGCACAGTTTGCCATGCTAATGGTATTTAAGCTCTTTGCAAAGGTTGTCCCCAGAGACATGACTAGGGACTTGTCCTAGCTTTTAAGCGGGCTGGAGGAGCTGATGTAGCAGAGGCAGGCAAGCACTTGCTGTTAAATATTCTTTCTCTGACAGGCGCTGCTGCAGCACTCTGTAGGATTCTGATCAGTTGCACCGCTTCTACAGTTCAATTGTGGATACTTTCAGAGTATTTCTAATGATCTATTATTAATTGCTAAGAATTACATTCCAGTCTTAAATTCAGAACAGATAGAAACTGTGCAGCTTTCAGCTGTCAAGGACAGTAATTCAGTACTTAAATCATAAGTGTCAGAAATTGTAAGTGGACTGATTTACACTAATTTGCACAACCTTGTTCACCTAGGTGAAATCTGTAAATAATGAAAGAAAAACAGGGAAAGAGCATTTGAGTAAGCTGGTATCACTAAACCAGCATACAAGTGATTAATTCAATGAAATAAAGATGTGCTGGTGTTAGTAATTTAGTGAGAAGTGATGACTACAAGCTCACCACAAAGTGTAAAGAAACTGTATTTTGAAGAGGTCAAATAAAGGGAAGAATTCGGATTTGCAAGCCAGATCCTTAGTGTACCTCAGAGTGGTGTAAGACCACTAAGGTCAGTTAAATCATGCCATTTCCCACTGACTTGAGGTTTTGTCCAGTGTTTATGCAAAAGAAAATGACAATGTTAACTAGTTTGTAAAATAAAGACCTGGCAGATGTGCAAAATAGTCTGCTGCTTGACTTTTTGGTTAGAGTATGCATTCCATGGCTGTATAAAGAAAAGGGAGGGGAAAAAAAAAAAAAAAAAAAANGCTAGCCTGCTGAGTGGTACAGGTTAGGAAGGGTCACAAAGGCAAAATGGTGACCAAACGTGCCTTGAGGTAGAGATGCTCTGGAATCTGTCACAAAAGGAGAGAGCTGAAAGCTCATTTTATCTAGAAGTCATTTCATTTTGGAGTTCAAAACAATTAAAGACATTGAAAGAATTGTACAAACATGGATTACAGTAAGACAGAAACAATCACCTTTTTCATATAAACATGCACTCAACTGCATGAATATGGTGTGATGTGTATTGTTCTTGAGACAAGTGAAGCACACCCGTAAAATGGCAAGAGAATGTATGAGATATAGCAATAAAAACCCAAAAAAGCAAATGAACCCCCCAAAACAAAACCAAGTTTTCCTCATAATACTAAATAAATATTCATACCCATGTAATTAAGAATACCCATGTAACTAAGAATTTTGTTTTTTTTTTTTTAAAAAAGGAAGAAAGCCTTTAAGAGGCAAATGCCATAAAAGAATTTCCTTGTCATATCCCAATAGCTAAATGAAGTTTTTGCTGAAGCCCCTTGAGATAAACTTTCTTTTGACACTCAACTTAAGTTGTACCCAAATCTGCAAACCAGAGAAATATCTATTTGTATGCATTAATCACTGTGTTGTAACAACTGTTTCATTAGGATTTTTTTCACATGGCTTTAAATTCACTTGAAAACCTTATTAAGGGAAACAGCCTACAATAATTACACACTTGAATTTTCTGGTTTGTTTTCTTTCTCTTCTGTCTACAAGAGCAACTGTGAAACTACACCTGGAAACCCCAACTCCTGAAAAATAAATTTTACCAGTAATACTTTTTTTTGTAAGAGAAGCTACATAGATGAAAGATTTTTCCTAATATCACTTCCTGTTCCCTCCCAATGCTTAGTCATACTAAGGAAACAGAACAAAGCATGAGTGATACTTGCATATGGCATTAAGCAACAAGACTCAAAGTGTTCGCATATTTTGACAATTGTCCAAATCTACAACCAGGGTAGGAGGCTATGACTAACTTGGAAATGAAATGGTTAATAAATCTTAAACACTGATCCTTTTCCAGGCATGTTCNNNNAAAAAAGCCTCAACTGTAAAGTGAAGTTCTGAACTAATTTTACTTCTCTTACAGCATGCCAGGAAGTGTATTACATGCCATTGGCGAGATACCAAACCTGTGACTCTGGGGGGATGACTGAAGGAATCCTCACAATTCTACATCTTGGAAATAAATTCTATGCTAGAAGGAAAAGCTCTGTAACACATGCCATCTGGTACCCTTTGCCTTCTTTTTATGAAAAGGGAGAAAAGAGAGTGAGGCTGCTTCCTTGTATATAGACCAAGTCACAGTGAGCCAAAACCAACTCTTGGTAACAGCATCAGAAACAACTACTCATCGGGTGCTTTACTCTCCCAGTTGCATCTCTGTAGAGCACGGACACTTCCATAAGTCTCAGTATCAATCTGAGTTCTCAGATTTGTATCAGAAAGCCTATTATAATAACAGGGAGTGTCATTTGGCCCATTAATTGCAGGAGAAGAGCATCTAATTGCATTGTAAATGGAAAGGGTTATGCTGAAGCCACTGTACTGCATTGAACTCAGCTCTCAGCTGTTGTATGATTTTTCCTTTAAAATATAATTTGTAATGTCTTAAGCAAAAATTGAAAATATGTCCAAAATTAAAAATCAAGTCTTTTACTTAACCTTAAAATAAGTGAAAAAAAGCTCAGCTGAAATCAATATTATATCATATACAGAAAATACAGATGAGAAGCAATTACTGCTTCAGGATTACTGAAAGGATGTTTCAGTAATTCTTTGAGAAACAATTACTTTAAGTAGATGAGAAAAAATAAAATACAAATAAGACTTTTATCCAGACAGGCAAAGAACTGTCTACCATTCATTCCCACTGCTCCAATAAGCTGTCCTACCTATTCTTTATCCTGCTAGGAGTTAAAGTAGAAATGGCTATGAGCCAGTGTGAGTTAGCCCCAAGGAAATTCCTGCAGAGTAGCAGGAGGCATGTTGGGGAGGTGGCTTGAGCATTTCTGCATTCCAGCTCTCTCCAGTGGCTGTAATGACCTAGCGGGGCCATCTGCAGCCACATTTCAGTTTGGGTAACACCCAGGCTGCTCTAACCTGGGGTACGGACAGAAGTACCTCATCTGGCTGAGGATACAGATACTGAAGTGATATAAAGCTCCATTCCTTGTATATCAAGTGCTGTGCTGATATAATGATTTATTTGGGTCATTCATTAAACTGTTGAAGGACTTGGCCCATATAAGTTAAAGTTAGTGTTCAAATCTCATGAGAGAAAGAACACCTCATTTATAAATTTATAATGATAGGAAATAATTAGCATAATAAAAAATCAATAATTTAGATCATAAGGCCTTACAATACTATTGTAACAGTTTGTTCCATAATAAGGCAGTAAAAGTTATTAAACAAGCAATGTTTATTTGTATTATATAATATAACCCTAGTTTGTATCAAGACTGGGGTCTATTTTCCTCTGAGTGCAAATATTTATCTCCCATTAATGTTAACAAGAGGTTACCTAGCATGTACTTTCACAAGAGAATAAAACCTGAATTTAAACATTAATCTTAAGCAAGCTTTCAACTTGAAAGAATCTTGAGAGTACCTTCTATTAACATTATCTTAATTGTTTTGAAATCTGGATTTTGTGTGAAGCATATACACAGATAAAAACAACCCAAGTTAAACTTTAAATTGCACATTTTAGAATAATGGGAAATAATTGTGTCACCTTTCTGTAAACTGCATAGCTCGCTCTGCGAAGGCACTGTTAGCAGAAACAATGATAAAATCTTTGAAGAATTCTCTCCATTTCTAAGAACATTTTTTCCCCAGCCTTGCTTCACAAAATTAACTCACAGTATTTTTCACAGTAAGAGTGGTGGAGGAAATTCCTATTATATTTGAAAAAGAAACAACTTTTTGGCATTCTCTGTTTACAGTTTGGGGACTCTCCTTGTTCACACAGGCACTCTCACTGAGGACAGTGAGGTAGCATAGATATATAGTGCAAGTAGAATCTGGCCATTTTCATTTTGTGAAACTGCTTTGATCATGACTCTCTCAAGACATTATTTTGAACTAGAATGCAATTGACCGCTATTGCACCATATGTTCCTTATGTGTGAGCTCTGTCTTGTTCATTAATTTTTATGCCACTACTGTTGGAATTCAGCCAATGTAATGTGGAGGCAATTAGCAATGTCAGAGTCTTCATGCTAGCATATAATGAGAGAGAAAGGAAAAGAGAGAAAGAGAGAAACAGGGAGATTATACTTCCTGCTACAGGCAAGGGTCCTCTTCAGAGGGTTCTCTTTCTTTTTTTTAATGTTATTTGAAAACTGAAAAATCTAATAAAAACAGACAGGTCACAAGAAATAAAAGACTTGTTATAGAAGTCAGATTTACTCACTTATAAAAACTCTCCCCTTAGCTTTTTAATATGTTCCCCTATTTTCAGAGGATGAAACTGAAGATGCCCTGTGGCCTGATGACCTCGTCTTCTAATCTTACAAACACTGAAGTCTGCTTTAGCTCTGTATCAAAATGCTTAATTTTAGCCTACAAAAAAAGGTGCATGCACATACTAGAACAGAAGTGTATATTAAATAATACATGTTCCTGTGACATAGCAGTTACTGACCAAATCTGTGGCTTCTTGTTTTCTTAAAAAAAGAACTACTACTGCAAATCTTGCCATGTGACATCTAAGATGTTTGCCATTCTTGTTGCTATTTATGTTTTTTAAATTTTCAAGATAAAAAAGATATATGCCTGAATTTCCAAGGAGAACTAGAGACCTCACTAATGTATCCATCTCTTTCATTCTAAGCATACACACACATACACACAGACACCCCCCCATCCCTTCCAGTGAAGAACTGGGCCAGTTTCAGTATATAGTTTCTGCCTTATCTGAGGATACAAATGCACCTAACAAATTCTGCAGTATTAGAAATATTGTGCCTGTAAATCCAAAAGTAGAACTCCGATAGAATTATACCTCTCACGGTATCTTCCTATTGAACTCCATATTATTAACCCATGAGATAGACGATAAAAAACCACTATGTAGACAGTAACTCCTTCATAGTTCAAGACTTCATAGAATTTTGTTGTTCATGAGTAAACATCTACATGTAAGTTTACAAAGTAGATAACTCAACAAAACCTGACTAATCAGAAGAATGGCTCAAGCTGCAAAATCTAAATCCATATTCTCCTATGCTTCTTTCCACTTCACATAAGTGATTCAGACCCAGGCTTGGATTTCACAGTCCATTAAGGAAACCGACAACTTTGAAGTTCACTGGGGACACAATTTTCAGTTCTATAGTGTTTAATGGTTTAATTATCTATTTGTGTGTGAAGTCATTAAGCAACTCTGCACTAGTAATATGGTTATTAAGAGATACCTCCCACTGCAGTCATTTAAATACCAGTTACAGTAGCATGGTGCTGCTTGTGGTAAGGGTCTTGTGGCTTAGTGGCAGCCTTTCACTTCTGAAAGCTTGGCAAGTATATAAAGGTAGTTTGACTAATCCACCTTAATTCTTACTGGATATTTACCCTCATCACAAATATCATAGCATCTGGCCAGCTTCGTAGCATACAATCACCTTTAAAAAATCCCACTCAGAGGTTAGCAAAGGCATTGCTGCACTGAGTTAACACACATAAAGAGCCTGATCCAAAGCGCACTGAGGTCCAAGTCATGGCTTATTGGGCTGAGAAGAAAGATACGCAGTTTGGCAGTATGGCCTGCCTAGGTTCCAGCTACTGTCATTTGTTCAAACTTCATGAGCAATAGAATTCAGTCAGAGTTTTTAATAGGTTTCTAAAGCAGCTCAGAGAAGTGTCAAAAACTTTCTAAATTGGAAGAGTTTTAGTGAAACAGTCAAAACTGAATGTTTTGGTAGCACAACACTAGAAAGTTTCATTGAAAAATTGGAACTCATCATTTAGTTTGACTTAAAAGATAAAATATTTTGTTTTGAAAGTACATTTCTTTTGTCCAATTCATTTGGACTTTTACATTACATATGGTATTTAATATTGAGAAAAAAAGTGGAAGAAAGCTGGGAACTTCCAAAAGGACAGTTTTCTGCAGTTTAGCAGTTTCCACATGCCTGTTTGTCTTCTTCAGTGGATGCAGTAAGAGACCTGCACGGCTATTTAAATCAAGAGCAAACCCCACCTTTACATCAGAGACAAACAAAATCATATCTAGTCATTACTGAACATCTACTTACTCTACTAGTAAGGGGACAAATTATGTGCTGGCATAAGTCCAATGGAGTAAACTAAATATCAGAGCAATACAGTTTAACTGATAGGAGCGAGCAAAGCATTGACATCTGAAAAGTATGTGCTTTGCTTGCTTTCATGTTGTTTGCAGTAATAATACAGGGGAGTTTCACTTTAATTGCATGTTAAGAATAAAAAAGAAAGGAGAAAACTTAGAGAGCAGTCATGAGGTGATCGGATTAAAAACCAAAACCCAGCACTACTGAGTAGCAGAGTAATTCTTCAGTCAAATGTCATTAGAACAATTAATATAGTCCCTCCACTGCAAACTAATCTAGTGATTTCAGTTTCCTGTTAGTTAAGTTTGGTTTGGTTTTTGGTTTTTTTTTAGTGTTGATATATTTGCATGTAGCGTGCAAGACCAATTTAGAAAAAAAAAAAATCTTTTATAGCTTTACAGAAATCTCACATTAGTAGCTAGATTTTATTCATGGATCATATTAGCAAACGGTGTCTCTCAGACATTTGGATGGCAGTTTCAATAGTCTGATCTCCACCTTTTCTGATCACCTGAGAAGAGCGACAGCGAACTCTGCTCACTGAGCCTGTGCAGTTGTCTGCCCTGTGGCTCTCTTCCTCTGGCATTCACTTCCGAGGCCCTCCTCCCTGCAATGTTCCTAATGTGTTCAGACACCCGGGACACAGGGAGAGGCTGTGCATTCAGCATGAGGCATGACAGAAATGCCAGCTACAATCACAAACTTGCCCCAACCAATTCTGCTTCCGATATAAATTGTGCATCAGACACAGAGTGGGCAGGAAGGAGTTTCATGGGCAAATGGCAACGAGGGCAGTGGAATTTTATTTCTGAAGCAGACCTCTGTTTCCTTCTCTCCTTGTCTAGAGGTCTCTCCAAGGCCAAAGTATTCACACAGTATGAAAGACAAACTCCAATTTTTTTTTCTTCAAAATCTAAGGAATGCGCTGCTAGTTGCAAAACTGCAAGTGAGTAGTAACAGTGCAAGGAGTCTCAGCCTCTGTGAAGACCTAGGCACAAATAGTGTTTGGTTGCTGAAAAGATACCTCTTAACATGTAATTTGTAAGCCTCCCAAATCCCACATGCATACGATGTGACCCTGTCACCTACTCGGGACAGCACAAGTCTCCCCCAGCTTAAACTCATGGGTATTTGATACTCAACTGAAGATTCCCTTCTAGTGGTAGATTTGGCACCAGGGGCTCCTTTCTCGTTCTTGAGACCCCCAACCAACACATACTCTGTATCTGTTCAGAGATGTTGGCTGAACTCTGGTCACTTCTTCCCACTGCAGGATTTTGTGTATCAGGCCCCCAGTAGCACTGGACACTAGCAGTAACATGCTGAGCAGTGTAGGTATATTTTCAGAGCTACTGCCTAGGTATCGCTGCTGCAGAGGCTACTATACCTTCCAAGTCTATACTCTGGCCCCATTTTCAAGCTTCCCCCTCAGAGTGAAGACCAGAAGGATGCTCAATTCAAAATATCAGCTGAAATTCTGAGGTAATCAATCAATTTCAAAAGATGTCCAAGACACAAACTGACATAGTTGTGCCTTACTGTGATCCACAGCAGTTGCTGGCAGAAGAAAAGAAATCCTGGCTCCAGAGGTCATCCTTTTGTCCAGTTTTCAGAGGAAGGAACTGTGATATTTACCTTCTATCCTAGATCTGAAATGGATCTGCCATGCACTTTTGAGCATATCACCTAAAATTTCCATACCTTCCTTTTCTCATATACAAGGTAAACAACATTACCTATCAGCTGGCCCACTGATCAGGTTGAATTTATCTTTTGTGAAGGACTTGAGATTCTTTGGGATAAGGTGCTGTATATGTGAAAACTGTTATTATTCCATACTTGTAATAACTCCAGAACATCCCAGGGAGTCCAACAGCAAAGCTCTCCCACTGAACACTTTTTACAAAAAGTAAAAATTAAAATAATAAAAAAAAAAATACTGAACATTCAAGAGAATTAAGTAAGAGACTAGCTTGTAGTTTTCATGTGCAGTCATCTGAGTCAGCTCTCCAAGGAGTGCCAAGGGCTAAATTCATCCCTGAGCTATGCTGGCTTCTGCCAATGTAAACCAGGACACGCGGCCCCTGCCAGCAAAGCAGGGAGAGGCTGCAGCAGTGGAAAGCACCCACAGCCTTCCTCTTTGCTGGGGGTCTAAATGTAGCAGCAGCACTAAGAGAGAGCAGCCTGGCCAGGGCAGGTTCATAGCTATGGCAACCCAAGGTATCATGGTGTAAGCATCTTTTATGGTGGGCTCTATTACAGAGATTCAAGCAGGTTTTAAAGCAGTCTTTGGCAGAGGCTACTGCAACAAAGAATAATGGTGACCCAACCTCTTAGCAAACCAAGGCAGGGTGAGCTTATAATGGAAGTGTCACTGGCACAAAAAGAAGTAAACCCACCTCCAGGGATTTTGTTCGTCTTCATATTTTTCTGTGCAGTTTGTATCACTGGTCAAGTTTGTCAGCCTGTGTTGCATAACACAACTTAATGTACAGTCAGATTGAGCCTGCGATTTAACTGGGAAACAGCTGTGTGACTCAGATGTTTTAAGGGGAGGGCAGAATACTGTGTACAGAAAACTGTCCTCATTCCACCACGAACAGAGTGGCAAAAACACAGGCACCTCTCCTATGCCAGCTATGTTGCTGCAGCATAGCAGTCCTCACTTGGCAAGATATAAAAAAGGAGATTAGCAAGTATAATAGCATTTTACTGTGCTCTTTAGAGTGAAAAATCATTTGTATGTTACCACTACTGATGATCCAAAACCACAATGCTGAAACTAAACAGGGAATCCAGATATGAGCCTTTATCCAAACCCCACCCTCTGGGTTCAGTTCTTTGTTAGATCCAAGACTGGAAGGTACCTATTTTCCGTCTTCTAGGAGGCTGGCGTTTTGTGAGGCCTCATCAAATTCATACACTTCACAGCTGAAAATCTTGGGAGGAGAATCTCAATTTTGGTTGCCACAAACCAGACTTGCCAACCTAACTGGCAACCCCCAAACTAAGTCTCAACCAGAAGCATGCACCACTTACTGCCCAGTCTCTCCCAGGGTGGAGCTCTGCCAGCAGAAGAGGCCAGCAGCCACCCAAGTATAACTCCATTACATTATGAGGACGGCTCCAAGTTTAATCCGGAGGAATACACAAAGATTTGGCTTTATGTAAAGGCTAAGTTGTGACTGAGTGTCTCATCTTGGTCCCTGCTGGAGCGGAGCCCAAAACCACCACACGCTTTGGCACTGTTTGTTGTACTTGGCAATCTTTGCTCAAGCTAGGTGGGTGCATTGGCAGGACTTGTGAGGAACCCCTCCTCTTTAATTGGTGGGAATGTACCTGTAAGGCTGAGCTGTGTTTGGTAAGGCTAAGTGTTCCCGCAAGGGAAAACGACTTGAGACAATGCAGTTGGTGTTTAGAGTAACAAGACAGAGGATGACTGAGGCACTCTTTCATGTTACCTGGAGGGCCCTGTTAAGCTCTTACTGCTTTCTGTTGTTTCACCATGAAACAGTGTCCCTTGCTTTAGTTAAAGCGAAAGCTGATGAAATAGTGAGACAGCCCCAAAAAGTTTTTTCCCCAGTAACTGGGAGAAACCTAGGCCATATCTAGCTTCAGTCACTATTCTGTTCCATGTCAGAGGTTAAAAAACAACCCAAATGCAATTTTTTGCCATGAATTGTCTAAATCAAAAGAAATTAAAAGCTACAACTGCTGCTCTTTTTAATTTATTTTAATAATTTCTTATGGACAGGAAGATTACATGAAAATTAAACTTTGTTCTACTTACAGGCTGCCTAGGCGCTTTACATTTTTTGTATGTGACAAGAGTTGGTGATGTTTATACATTTCCTGAAGCTAAGTATACATTTCATGCATTGACTTGAGAGCTATTAATTCTACAGACAAGGAATATAAGGGGTTTAAGCTGTGTTGCAATTTTAACATCAGTAGGAGTGTTTTCTCCAAGCCCCATGCCTTTGCATTAGATGACAGAAGGCTGTATATCAATTCCTGCACAAAATTAAAGATATTCAGAAGTATGTGACCTCTACTGTCTGCGCTAATGGAGTCTCAGATACCTCAAGACTGAAATTATTACAAACAGATAGCTGAAATATCATATCTTATATTCTATTCAGTAGAGGGCAGTGGTAGATAAAAGCCATGCACACCTATTAACCTATCTCCAAACCAGTTGGCTGTCATGAATCTAATGGCAGAAAACACACTGGACAGACAGGAACAAGAATGGTGGATTCAATGCTTTTGGTAATGCTCCTCTGCTCACTCTCTCCCATCTCCCCTCCTACCCACCACCCCACCCCCCCTTTTTTTTTCTGCAATGGATGGTATCATCAAGGCCAAATGCCTTCTACAAGGTGTTCCCCCCTGAAAAGCCGTCAGGAAATAAAAATGCTCAGAACCTTGTGGGATCAAGTTCTTAATGGCTTTAAATGAGAGTAAAGTAAACACATGCACATGAGCATGCATGCACACGCACACCCAGCATCTATTTGTCAGACCTTTTTACCAGACAAGAACACAAGCTGGAAAAAGACTGTTGCCTAGTGGCAAGGGCACCGAGAGGCATGGGGGGAGTAAGTTTTAGTGCAGTCCCTGCACGGATTAAATTAAATTAATCAATTCATTATACAGTGTTATGGTTACAATTAAATATAAGTGCCAAGAAATACAGCAATAATGTTACATTTCACTATATTAGTTCACAACTACGCATGCAGTGTCACTTCACAAACACTGATTTCTCAACCTGTACAATTGAGTAGGAAAAAGATAGATACATACATTGTTAGAGTATGTAGCATTGTACATGTAAATTTACATACGTGAATATATATATATGAACAACTGTACATATTCTAACTCTTCCTGATCTAAAATATCTCATCTTGGCACTCTTAAAGCATACAAGAGAAGGAAAACCCTACTGAACAATGGATAGATTCCAAGTGGGAGCATAAGACCGAAGAAATGGGGGCCAGGTCAGGAATACTGGAAACAGGAATTCTGAAACAACTCTTACTGTATTTGTTTTCAGGGAAAAAAAAACTTGCAGCCCCACTTCTTTCATTAGAGGTAAGGGATGATTCTGCCACAATGGAGTATATCTTTATGCCTTATTACAATTATCTGCAAAGATAATTACCGTTGAATGTAAGAAGCATGGTGCGTATATGTCTTTATACACTTATTCAAGCTGCTAAATGGTGAATGGCAAGAAATACTGATTCATTAAAAAAATCTGCTGCACCTTAACTGGGGGGGCGGGGGAAGGCAATGACTACTACATGCACAGTTTGCCATAAATGCAAGTTACTGCAACATTTCTAAAGATCAGACAGTTTTACCTGCCTGGCTGCAGAGTGGACAAGACACGCAAGTGGCACACCAGTCTGACTGACGAGTACTGTCCTGTAAGGCTTTGCCTCAGCATGCCTACACCTGCGTCCCCTTGTTGGTTCTGTAGGCTTCAAGTTCAGTTTGGTCTACAGCCTTTCCAGAGACCTATCTGCAACTGTCAGACTTTATAGCTGTTGAATGACACTTCCTATCAGCAGCTACTTAATGAAAGAGGCTTTCCAAGAGAAGGATCAAATGTCAGTCTACTTTGCCCTTCTCCTTCTTTTCTGGAAAACCATTCAGGTTGAAATGAGAAAGACTATTTAGCTGCCATCTCACAGGATTCCACCGCAGCACTTTAAACACGACCCAGTTTCATCACTGGGCTGTTTTCAGCTGGAATGGATTCACTGGGGGAAAGCGTGATAGCCTTTCCCCCCACCCCACAGCACTGCTGAAGGCACTGCTTATGTCTTGGGTCATGTGGAAAAGTTGCAGCTGAGTAGCTCTGCCAGCCCACATCCAAATGATGACTGCATATAGCCCTGCTCTTCGGACCCCCATTCCACTGCCTTTACCAACTGATTTCTTGAATCAAGAAATATGGCTGGGAAAGATCCCAAGTGTGTAATGACTTTAAAAAAAAAAAAAAAAAAATATATATATATAAATGCAGATTATGCTTCAGTATTTTAACAGTGAAATACAGCTTTATTCTGCTCTCATTTCAAATATTCAATGTTTTGAACTAAATTTAGCTGAAGAACTTGATTTGCTTTAAGGAACAAACCCCATATTTACTATGCTAAATGATGCTATTCTGCTTACATATGTGTTTGTATGTAAGCAATAATGTCATTCACCCTTTATCTCAGACTTTTAATGAAAAAAATCGCAAAATGAACAAATATATGCTGGTATGATCTACTGAAGCATATGCTGAATTAAGGTACCTTATAACAGCAGTAAAGAGACAAAAAGGCAAGAAAACAGCCAGAGTACCAAAGAAGTTTCTTGTTAGCAAGTTGGCAATATTTGAAGTATTATTTCCTGATTAAGTTGATAGCTGGTATTCATTGCAATCACTTGAGGATATCTTAGTATCCTGTGCAATTTTAATTCCTCCATAAAACACCTGGAAGGAAGCCTTGCAAGCTATCTAACATTGACTCAGCTGCTTGGTGACCAGCTGCTTTGCTGTGGTAGCAGTAAACTGCAAAGTCCTGTACTTACAGAACACTAAACACCAAACCTTTGTAAGTACAGAAACAATACACTCAGCAACTATTTATTTGCTGCTTTGTCTCTCCAGGAAAAGCCCTGCAACTTTCTCATAGCCTGCCTAACAAAAGCCCTGCATGGATTTCCTCCTACATGATACATGGGAACCTACTACTTTCTCAGAAAGAGCTGTAACTTGCAATCTTTGCCCAGATTTGTACACCCAGCCATTGGGCTAAGGCTTGGCAGTGGTCAGTATGCAAAACGCTCCCACACAAAACTAACCTCAGAGGGAAAATTCATAGAGAATCCATCCCATGTAGACTGCAGAGGCAAAGCACAGCTGTCTGCAGCTATCCGAATGTCTCAGGCTTGGTCATCTTGATCTTTTTAATGACCCTGCATATCAGTAGAATACAGGCATCTGTTCAAAAGAACCTAGCAGCTCCTGACAGAGCAGAGCACACATCAAAGCAGAGTGGGTCAGATTCTACCCTCACTAGATGCATTAATTCAGAATAACTGAAACGAAATCAACAGAATTATCCATCATTAACACTACAGTAACCAAGAGCTAAATTTACACTGTTCTCTTTTCACAAGTAGCAGATGTGTTACTTTTTGTACTTCAAAATATCTAAATGCTTTATGGCCTAACTACTTTTCATTTTCCATTGGCAAAATCAAGGGTAGATTTTGAAGAAGGCAACAGACTGATTATATTTCTATTGGAACTTTTTGTCACTGGCATTACTGAAATGCCAGCAAATGCAACAGATCTGCAACATATCTCAGGGTGCAAAGAGTTAAATCTCCTTTCTTGCAGATCATCTGTATCAGTCCAGATGCTTGGTTGCAAAGAAATACAACTCAAGTGCCTGGACTAGTGCAGCAGACTAAAGAACAAAAATATTTTTATATACTCTGCTTATAAAATATTCTATTTGCTGTGCAGTACCAGTTATGTTTAGGACCTTCCTTCAAGGATTTTCTTTTCATATTGAGAAAAATAGATCCACACACTCCTTGTTAAAAAACACCCCTGCCTAAATGTCTAACCTCCTCTGTGAAAACTGATCCTTTGCTGTTGGTCTGCCTCTTTACTGTGCCTTCAAACTTATATGTTAAAATAAAACCAAGACAATGGAAATCACAGTAAAGTGCCACTTAAAGTCATTGTGAAGTTTATAATCCTTTGCAGTCCATTCTTCTATTATGCTGATGACAAGTTAATTTGGGTGATAAAATGGAAACAAAAAGTACGGAAGTAATCCTGGTTTACAGAATATTATTCAAACAATAATAGCTTCCTTCGCATAACACTTATTTCATTCCATCATTACTACTATTATTACTACTATCTTAAGCTATGACAGATTGTGAAGGGTCAAAGACAATTTTTATCAATCAGCCTCCCTTTGTCTTTGGCAGGTTTAATCATGTCACTTGGAATGTAGCATGAGGGGCCTGATGAAATTGGAAAAGCATGTGAAGATAAAAATCACTCTCAGATGAATTCAGACACTTCCTGCCACTCTGCAGATGCCACAGTGCTGCAAGCCACCCTCCCAGGAGAGATGATTCACCTGGAAGGAGGGCCAGGCTCTGCCAGATGTGTAGGAGGCTGCCTGAGACCCACATGCTAACACTGTCTCAATTGTATGAAGCATATGCTTTCAGTCAAGGGTGAAAAATGCAGGCACCAGCACATGCCAAAAGTCTTTCAAGCATGGCCCACCAGTCAGCCTGAAGCCTGATGCACTGATCCATCGAGTCAGCAGATGTGTGTCACCACAGTACAAGTTGAAGCTGGTTAAAGCTATAAAAGAGCGAAGTGACCTAATCCAGACATTCAAATCTCACAAAGAAAGCCATATTGTTGTCACTTTGGGGGGGCTTAATGTGGGACTTTAAGCACAAACACTGAAAGCCGCCTTGGAGTAAAAAGGTATGTTGCTGAGAAAGCATAAATCCCAACCCTGAGCTACACTTGTACTGATTTCAAGTTGATCTGATAAAAGTATAGCATGGCTTTCCTTTTTAGTACTACACATACAAAAAAAGAACATCTGCAGAATTTTATTGCTAGAGCCATAAATGCTCCTTATCCGCTTGGTCTGAGGCAGAAGTCCAAAAATACCTGGATAGAAAGTTTATTTGCAAAGTACCACTACGTACTTGGTAGAGCCAGTGAGTTATACAACATATTCTTTCACTCCTGGCAGAGTGCTGTCGGTGTCAGCTAGAAGCCCGGCAGCAGAAGCTGGCTCCGTATTGCCTGGGAACTTCTCCCTCCTTTCCATTTAATAATCATTTAGTGGGTACAGTATTTCCCGACACACTCAAAGTCAAAGCACACTTTACAATGAAAATATTCACCTTGTTCATATGAAGAATGATTTGTTTAAAGAAACCAGATCTCCTTAGCACTCAAATATCAACCCAACACTGGATGTGTGCAAGCCCACTTCACTGTCAACAGCAGTTGTTTCAAATAGCTTGTTCAGAGGTAGGTGATCAGATGTGTTTCTCACTGGGAAACACAATTAGGCAGGTAAAGATTTTTCTTGAATTGTCTTCTGTCTATCACCTGGAATCCAGTTCACAGAGGTTTCTTAAGTATTCCTGTCTGTAATAACCAGGTCTCTGGAAGAACACTGATGTTTCACAATGACCTCATTGTGCTTTGACATAGCTTTCCCGAGCTGTGGCCTGTGGCAAATGCACACCTGTTCCATTTATGCCCAAGAGGCCAAAAAAAAAAAAAAAAAAAAAAGTAACTTGAATATTATTTGAAGTTCAAACAACAAGCAGGGTTCTTCTGCCTTAAGAAAAGTCCATCCTGCAATCCATTTTGCAAAAAACGATACGTGGTCATTTAAAAGTTAACTCTTTTAGTAACCACCATAGATCAGAGTTAAGAAAACCCGTGCCAGCTTAAGAGGGAAAACACCCACTATGCATCTGATGTTTTTTTCCTCTCACTCATTTCTCCACCTATAAGCATTGAAAATTACCATTGCTTAATAACTGAGGCTTTCTGTAGCCTAAAATCAGGACTAAGTTGGTAACTGCACTAGGAATCATACATATGTATTATGAAAAGGTCACAAGACCAAAATCTATATAAGCTAAGTACAGGATGAGAAGCAACAGAGATACAAGACACAGATAATACTGCCAGGAACAGAAGTACAAAGTAAAAAAGTGTGTACATAAACACACGTGGACGTATACACACATATGTCTCCTGTGTTACTCCTACCCAGATAATGAAGGATTTTTTACATTTTGTTGATCAAAAATGTTTTGAATTAATTGGGTTCAGAGTTTTTTTTTGGTTTGGTTTTTTTTTTTTTT
>VYZV01019757.1:41617-52106 GCA_013401275.1 Pandion haliaetus
TTTTTTTTTTTTAGTTGTCTCCTAATTTTTCCATTGCCCTGCTCACCTGCAATTTATAGTGGGCCAAAAAAGATTTCTGGCAACTGCTCTTATACCAAATGCCTTTTGCATGTCAGCTATACAATACTTTGCATCATCCATAGTCTCCATTAGCAAATTCGTCCTTTCACCTCAATAGCACCTATCTGCCATTTCCACAGCTCCAGAAGCTTTTCCTCCTCCACCAAAGCACATTTGAGGGTGGTTTCAGGGCAAATTCTTTGGTTCTAGTGCCGGAACGTTAGTGAGAAGAAAAAGATAGGAGAGAACAGTTAAACGGTTTCAAAAGAAAATGAATAAGACAAAAGTAGAGCCTCATAACTATGATTTTTTCACAACTCCCCTCTTGTGTCTTTTGTGAAAGAATTGCTGAATGCTACTTTCCCCATCCAGAAAGCTTTTGTTCCTCAGAGGGGTGAAGGATATACTGTGGCTCCTATAGAAGTGTAACTGGAGGCTAGTAGAGGAATGGAGGTGAAAGGGTCCTCAAGACATGCCCTGTGGTGCTTGAAGACTTTGTCTTTGACTGTCATGGCAAGACTGGATTCAGCAGGAGCCAAAATAACAGTATCAATACTTGTGCGAGATACCAAAAGTGTAAACAGAGATGGTAAGGAAAAGATAACAGTGAAACAACAGAACACAAAAAAATAACAGGTATCAAGTTGAGTTTTCTTGTAGTATAAGATAAAACATGGCTTTGCACTACCTAAATGCCATTGAAACCTCCCAAAATAGCATTTGTTTTCATGGTTTTATATATGTTTCCTCAGTATTAGCTAGGGTAAAATTAGATTATTCTTCTTTCATAATATATTAATCAGTTTTCTGCACTATGTGCTGTAGAAACATTCATTGCTCATTTCTTTTTTGGGACTAATATGGAGAGAATAAATTGAGAGCTCTTCAGGCTTACTACTTCCCCTGCCCCCCACCCCAAGTACATGGACACTCGTGAGAACAATAGTCGTACTGCTGTGACACTGCTATCAGCTTATGCTCCTGAGGAGTTTAAGGAAATAAGAAAGTCTGCAGAAAAAACAAAAATGCATTAAGTGATTGAGATATGTTTATGCTTTTTTGCAAAAATAAACTGTTATTAAAGAGTTAAGCCACTGTATGTGTGGGCGAACTGCTTTCTGTAATTGCTATCTATATACAGATCTTGAGAGAGATGTTGATCTTCTGAAATGAAGGGTGCAGACGCAAGTCTTTTTAAACCAATAAAAATACCAACATTTAAGTGGGTTTTTTTTTGCCATAGATCCTTTGTATGCAAATCACTCAGGTCAGATAGAAAATTAAAGACTTCTCCTTGGACAAAACGTTGTCATTTGAACTTAAGAAAATACAGGGCTGTGAATAGAAATCTAATCTGTATTTGACAAATTTCTCCACTTTCCCATCAGAGTCTCATTGTGCGATTTATATTTGGAATTTACACATATTAATATGAAAAAAATAATCACAGCTGTCCTTCCCCTGCTTCTTTGGAGTAAGCCATTCTGTAGCACTATGTATGTTATGTCCACCACCAAAATCCTCTGGCTTTACACTGAAAAAATCTCTCTCCATCTACCAGGAAAAAAAAAATTCTTCTAAAACTTGGCCCCCTCACATCCCAATCAAAACATGTTGATGTGTGTATACAAGTTCAGAATTATTTCAGACAGCTCTGAAATAGCCTAAATAAATATTTTTAAGGGCCTGTCCTAGTTGTTGATATCAAGCAGTATTTCTATCTTGCAGGGGAATGACTATGTAGAGGTTAAAGACTGAAAACTAGACCTGACTGCTGCCAGTGTTGGAACCTCTCTTATTGCTCCGTTTTCCTGAGCTTTCCTTGTGTAATACACTGAAGTTGTATTGAATAAGGTAATACATACATGCCCTATATCTAATATTTGATGTGATCACACATTTTCCTTTCTTTGGGCTTGATCTTGCAAAACTTTTTCTTCCATGAGTAACCTTCTTTCACAAAAGGTGTATCATGGAGGTCTGTACTCAAGTAGGAAAAATGCTTCTGAAGATGGAATTGGAGCATGAATGCCAAGCAAACAGCTGGTGGGTTTACCTAGCCTGCAAAATATCTCCTGGCCCATGGACTCCCCATGAATGTTGGCTCATGCCAAAACTGCACAGCAGTGCATGGGGCAGAGTGCTGACTCACACCATAAGATTTCATGGAGCTCTGCAGACCTGTCTGGAGGTACCAATTCAAGCCTGGAAGCAGTAAAGTCACATTTGCATTGAATCTTCCTTGCAGGGATTTAAGCTAGGAAGAAACACTATGCAAGGGTAGCTATGCCACTTTCCCAAAGCAAATCAGCCCCAAACTGGTTCAGACAGTGCCAAATATCAAGGAGCAGTATATTGGTATTCAAATTTAGATTTTATCTGTATATAACTGTGCAGAATTTAGTAACTTCACTGTAAGTGGCCCTTCTACATGCCAGAATATAAAGTAGATTTGGCATCTTCGGATTATAGACTGGTGCCTGCAGTTTGCAGTTCCAGGGTTTGCTTTGAAGCTTCAGATTTTTTCCTTGCAGTGGTTTGACAATGGTCATGATTCAGCATATTCAACATGCTTAGATCCAGCTGGGTTTTCTTTCATCATTTGGAACTGAAGGAAAACAAGGACTTTTTCTAGCCCTTTATGTCACATTAATGACCAGTTAAATTTTACAGCCCTTGTGCTCTTCAGAGACACAAACTAATTCCTGCTCCTTCCTTGCATCCCAAGAGGAACGTTACAATCAGATATAAATAAGTCTCATTTTTCATCCCACCAGAACTATGAAAGTAGACACAAGATAGAGCAACACTTGTGCTCCCCAGGAATGCCAGACAGTATTCAAACAACACTCAGAACTACCCTGAGGTGTATTTGCTCCATATTGTTCCCAGCACCAGACAGGACCCAAAATTAACTGTGATCCATTATTTCATTAAGTTTGAATATGAGGTCAATGGGAGTTGTCAGGATCACCCTTCCTACATTTGTGGAAGGAAATATTTCCTTTTCTTTAATATCTCTTATTTATCCTACCTGTAGACATAACATTTGTTACAGGTTCAATCAATTAATTAGAATATTTCTCTTAAAACCCACATCAATTCACTCACTTGACTCCACTGATTTTCCAAATACTTCACTTGTTACTCTTTTTACGTATGAATCTTTATGCCTACACAATGATGTAGCTGTGCAGTTTGTAGTTTTCTGACAATAATTCACTCCAAAAAGGGCACCTTCTCCCCAAGTGATATATGCAATTTGATTTGTATATAACTAGTCTGGTACAGACTATCGATTCTTTCACTTCAAACAGTCAAAATTGCAAAGAAGATGAAAATGCTGCATATTTTAGAAAGGACCATTCATGGCATAGCACTGACGTTACATTCATTCCCATGAATGAAGCTGTGACCTCACTGGGTTATTTTAGGGGATCCTTCTACACTTTTGAATGCTAGCGCTGCACTTAGGCCTCATATATATTCTAGTGTTTCTAATAAATTATTTGCATCCTTATACACATATTGCTCTTACAGAATGTCACAAAATCAGATTATGGGCAACAAAAAACTGTGTTGTTACCTTAGGGTTATTCATGGGAACAGGACAGTTACTTAGAAATGTTTTTGTAACCAGAAATAATCTGTAGGAGGAGACAATCCAGGGAGCAGTTAATGGGTTTGGGGTTTTTACAGTGATCTTAAGGATCTGTGTTTCAGTTTAGGACTTGCATTTCACTTAAGCCTTTACAATGTCCTTCATGATCCAACTGCAAACTGAGTCCTCACAGCTATGCTGGTCCTGCAGCCAGGCATGCTATCCCAGCTTCAATAGAAAAGTCATTTTTTCCCCATATACTATGATGAGGTACAAATTTTGAAGTCAAAGTATTATTAGAGAGATGCCAAAAGTGACTTCATTCCCTGCTGAATGCCGACCCTCCAGGTATATTCAGCAACTGCTATAACTAAATGCAACTGGCCATAGTTGGCATGCCCCGATACTACATTTGTTCAAACAGATATTCCATGTAGACTGGTGCCAGAACACACGCATGTTCCAGCAGTGAAGGCTGTGAAACATCAGGTTGTGACAGCTGGCTTTAAAATAAAAACTGTCCAATGAAATAGATGAAAACATAAACAAGAAGCCTCTTGTTAGCTATGGGGATTCAGTCATTTTCTCAGTGCTAGTTTTAACTTTGTTATGTTTATCAAATATATACCTTTAATGCACACATAGTTCCACCTACTTATAAAGTGAACAACTGAGTACAAATTGAAGAGTACCTTCTGTGCAGAGAAACAAAAGATAACATCTCTCAGCTTCCTCATTACTTTAATCACTATAACTTGCACAAAGCAAGTAAAGAGGTCATCAAAATGCTGTGGCAGTGCTCCACATTCATGTTGCAAATCCAGAATCAGGAATTTCAAGGTCACAATGTTTGCTGTATTTCTGCTTTTCTCACAGATATCCCCTTGCAGAAAACAGACAGAGTACAAGACATGCAGTCATCTACAGTTTTAGAGCTACAAGACAGTAAAGAATTTCATGAAGGGCTGCAATTTCTAGAAAGAGTTCACCTGCAGACAAACTAGAGTGCAACTGCTCATCTGATGCACAAGGATCCACTGTTTCTTCATTTTGTTGTAACTTCCCTGCCATTTAATAATTCAGCATCACTTTGAAAGCAAGGTTCTAATTTCTATTAGATGCCAAAATTACCTCTACATTTTCCTTTTTAAACTAATCTTTCCTGGGCACCTTGTATACCCCCTAGTGCTACAAAAATCCCCGAACAAGCTCTTTCCTGGGGTGTAAAAGACTGAAGGAAAACCCCAACATATATCCTTACCTCTTAGAATAAATAGTTACTGCAAAAGAACACTCTTAGGCTTATGAAGAACAATAGTTTCAAAGGATAAAGTTACATAAAGTACAGTCTTTTCATGATTATTTTTGTCTAAAGGTGGAGCTCCTCTAGAAAGGAAGGTGATCATTAAAGGTAGAATTGAGAGAAAACTGCCTAATTATTTTTTCTGTCTTATAAGCCCCTTTGGTACTCATTTTTCCAGTCATGAAATGTCTATTTGATAATTTTTTTCATGTGACATGCAAGAGTGCTTTTTCTTATCTTACAGCATCATCCTAAATGAACCACCCAGCACTATTTGATTCTTCACCTTAAACAAGAAACATACATATCTCAGACTTCAACCCACAAAAAACCTCATTACAGAGTATCCTGCTAAATATGATCCAGAGAAATAAATAAAAGTCATAACTTCCTGTCTGTCCCCTTCCAGTTATCCATATTTCCCTGTTGTCATCTCCTCCACTTACATTCTGAAAACATAAATATCTACTTTTGAGGGTTATTATATCATTTTTGGGTAAATAAAAGGAAATTTTGAGAAAAATTTCACCAGGAATCTAAAAGGAAAACCTATAGCTTGTGAGTTTTAATAAGGGTGAGTCACATGAACTGTCAGTTTGAAGTGTATAAATTGTTTATATTTTTGGAAGGAAACAAAACCACTGTCCTAGCTAATGATGTATTGAATTAATTGATCTGAAATGATGATCTTTTTATTAAATGTTAATTTCTTCTAATAAATATTTTTTTAGCTTGCAAGCTCTGTTCTATATGCACAATCAGACAAGTATTATACCTGTGTCCTGCAGATACAATGATAGCCTACTGGAAACTTTATAGGCTATGGCTAGAAGAGAAAAGAATGCCTCCCCAGAGAAAAAGGCAGTTACAACTGTGAATGTATTAGGGGTATGAATAGGGCAAATGGTCAGGTTTTGCTTATCCACTTAATAGGCTTGGGGACAAATATTACCTGCTTGGCCTGAGTCTACAGCTGCCGCTATTTTCACTGGCAAAGTGAACTCGGGTGGGAGCTGTTCTACCAGGGACTCAGGCAGGCTGGGGCTAAGCTGTTGTTCCCTTTTGGGTCCTAAAGGCGCAAGGAAAGGCAGACAGCAGGGGATGGATGCAGTATTTCCCTCACTGAGTCACCCAGGGCCACAGAAAGCCCTGCATGAGGCTCCCAGGTAGTGAGAGAGCTGTCAACAGAGTCCCCCTTTACCTCTGCGAAAGATATAGCCCATGCTCAAAAAGCCTTCTTTGCAATAAAGCGTGGGACACAACAACTCCCAGTTCTTGATTTACATGAATATACAAGTGTGATGACAATGGAGATACCTTGGCTTCAAAACTGAGTGGTTTGACAGAAGACCTTTACTAGAAGTAGTAAGATAGATCTTATATATGTTTTATGCTGCTACTGTACAGTGCATTCATTAAACAGTACACATAGAAAAATCATTCTTGAGCTAGGTTTTTTAACTTTGAAGTAGTACCAATTACACTGTAAAGGTGCACACTGAAGTAAGTACTAGAGGTCTGTTGCTACAGATTGTATTCTTCCTTTTATACAATATTTGTTAATATATATTTTATAGTAACCAGTAGAATTATATTTATATACGTATTTTAAATGAAATCAGGCATCAATACAGTCCTTACATTTTATGCTTTGAACTGTATAACCATGGCATAGTTTTGTCATTGTTACAGTAGAGCAAGTCTGGTATTTCAGATCAAACACAGTATGTAGTCCAGATGTGTTAGCTGTCACTCTGTGAGTAAACATTTCTGATAGACAGTGTGTTAACAACAGATTATTACTCATGATGTTGCATGATGGTTACAAAAAGTTAGTCTGAGTGTCAGAGATAACACCAGTGAGAACTGCTGGTGGAAATGATGCAGACTGGTATGTTTACAGTGATTTCTGTCATGTTTCTCCCCCATTTACTCTCCAAGGGAGAATCAAATACGATTTGAACAACTCCCCATAGGGACTGTGGTAGAAGCATGGAGCTATTTGATCTGAGGGTCAGAACTCACACTGAAGCAATAGCTATCAAGGAATGTTAAGCAATGCAATATTAAATTCATAATTGTGCAGTTAAGCTATTAAATACTTGCAGGTTTGCCTCAAGTGCTAAGCACATTAATTTATACTGTCATTTATGTGCCCTTTTAAGAGGATACTTGTGAGGCGTCTTAGATTAACAGAAGTTAAATGAAAAAATATTTATTAGTCCATACAACAAAGGTAGGACAAGCAATAGTATCTGCAGTTTAAGTTTCTCTTGCACAGGCTGACCTCAGCCTGGGCCAGAAAAGACCCTTCCAAGACAGGGCCGCCATTTATCTTCTATAAACGCTCACCCTTCAGTTTCCCTTCTGTCACAGGGAGAAGGGGTATCCAACTCCTAACAAAGTATTGTGCCTTTGTATCCTTGGCACATTTCTAGAAAACACAATGGAGGGACAAGACATGGCATGCAGATCAGCAAATTCTGGTAATCCTGCAGTGGGCACCTTCTGTCATGCATGTACAGCCCAAACAAAAAAGCTCTGCTAGACTTGTGCTGGCTTCATGTAGGGTCAAGCCTGGGTGTGTCTGCACCTTGCTCCTCCTCGAACTGGAAGCAGTGGCAGCAGAAGCTTTGCTGCCAGTGGTAAAGAAGGTATATAGCAAGTGACAGAAGTCCTGAGGCAAATGTCAGTAGTCCTGGCAAGGTGTGAAAGATTGCCTGTTTACTCTAGCCTGGTTAGACTATCAGCTACTTGAGAACTGTTAGTATAGGTCCCTAAACTGCCCTCACGGCCATGACTCCTGGCTGTTGAGCTGAATGCAAGCTATTTCAAAGCACTTTCTTCCCCCGCCCCCCCACTTGTTAGAATATGACTCTTGTGATACTCTGCTCCACTTGTCACTCCTGACAACTGAAAATAACAATGAGTATCTAATATGCAGTTATGTTCCTGCCAAAGACCTGGAGTCCCAAGGCTAGATGTGTTACACCATAGAGAATTACAGGTGATTATGTAAATACATATTCGTATGCTAAACAGCATCATGAGACATGCATGAGAAGAGAAGACGACACTGGTCTATTTTTCTTTCCCATATCTATCACTATACGACAGAAATTCTGACCAGCAGGTTACAGTGTCCTTGGGACCGCCCAGCAGCTCAGGCCACTTAGGTCTGATGTAAGATCATGATCCAAGTGCTTAAAGAACACTTTTCTTGAATTCAACAACCCACAGAAAATATAAGTTTTTGCATAAAGCGTGGTTAAGGAAGCTGCCCCATTTTCTTTACTAAAGAGATGTTTGGACTTGGAAATTTCAGCTGCTTTCAGTATTATTGTACACAAAAAAAACCCTAATCAAACATACCCAGCTATTCCACCTGAGAAAAGACAAACTCTCTACATGTTACAAACTCACACTTTTAAAATTTATTATGCCACTCTGTCACCTCAGGCTAATCTGCACAACATCACTGCCTCCAGTTGACTCACATTGATTTATGCCAACTGGAAATATAGCTAGTCCATCCTCAATGACACAAATCATATTTTCATAAAAATCTGAAAATTATAACAAATTTAGAAAACTGCAGGAAGCATGAAGTCCACTGCCTAGCATACTAGGTATTAATTTTATTCTTAAAAATTGCAGCAATGTATGCTTCTGGTTATGGAGGTGTGCCAGTGGTGCTACAATTAGGGTTGTGCTGTCACTTCAATTATAAACCCAATTTTTTGAGGGTTTACTAAAACTCCAGATTAAAAAGAAAAGCTTGCTGCAGGCTGAAATGTTTTGTACAAGAACTCAGCCAGGGGATAACTTGTTTCCAACATTCTGAATAAAATTAATCAGGTGCTTCAAATGTTAGAATTTAAATGTGCTTGAAGAGACAAAACATTAAAAAAAGAGCATTTAGTTATGAATTCTCAGTGCAAAGCAAGTTGCTTCCTGGTTCCTATCAGAAATATTATGCAGAAGCATGACTGCAGATTATGCAAGTAGAGGAGAGGAATAAGGAAAACAAAATCCCAAATGTTTGGGTTTTTTGTATGTGGTTTTTTGATTTTTTTTTTATTTTTTTTTTTTTAAACAAGCACCAAGCAATTTTGTAACTGGGATTGGCTAGATCAAAAACAGACAGTGACCTATGCAATTTTAAGGAGGGAGGAACAAACCACCTCTTTTAAAAGTAAAAAGTAGGGCAAAGACCACACAATGTAGGCTTCCCTCACTTGAGTGAGGGATGAGCCAGAGGTGTGACAGTTTTTACACGTGCACACTGTAGTCCATGGTATCGGCAGCTAGTGTCAACATGCCTCAGATGAAGTTTAAACCAAAAATAATGTAATGGAAGATGCACAAAGCTCAGTGTGGGCTGCAAAATTCAAGTGAGCAGGCAGTTTTATACCAAGATGATTATCTTGCCATGTACTCTTGCAAAAAACTTTGTATCTATCTGAATAAGAGTTCTTTAAAACCATCCCAGTTAATTTTGAATTCATACTCCTGACCCTAGTTGGGCATACTGTCCAAGGCTGAAGACCATTAGTTAAACAGAGAAATGGTACCACACAACGCATAGTAGTGATTTCTTCACGCTGTCTTTGCTTTCTTCTACAAACACTTCTCACAGAGGGCTATCTTTTGCCCTGAAAATTTATTCCTTGATCTCTCATGCTGGCAGGCTGGTGACACTGACACCTCTTTGCTATTGAAACAACTATATAACATATCCATGCCATACAAACAGACCCTTGTTTCTGCATCTCTTGCAGCTTAGAAAGTTCCAGGTCCCACACATTCATTTTTGCCAAATTGGCAGTTGCTAGGAAGCATAAGAAAAATGCTGGCAATGGTTCTGTGGGACTAGGGAATATGCAGGCAGTTTTCCTGCAGCACAGGAAACAGACAGGAATTTTCAAATGACTTTCCAGGCCAGAGACATCCAGGGAAGTCTGCTAATAAAGAAACCAAAGTAACTGTAAGGGAATGATGGGAATGGGCTAAACAATAATGATGCAGCTTTTGTAATGAATTTAAATCGGACACCTTGATTTACTTACCTACTCTAGTTGAAGTTTCTATAGAGGCAGAGAACTTAGTTAAGCACTGATAGCCTGCGCAGTCTATCACTGCACAGAAAAGGCAAGTTTTTAAATAGGAAGTAGTCAGCCTGAGCTAAAATACAAAGAGATAAATTGCAACTGCTAATTTCAATTAAAGACTCCCTTAATACATGAGAAAATTCAAGAACTGTTCAGAAAATAACCCAACACTGCATTGCTGCCACACTTTAGCAGCAGTTTCTCTTCTTACACAGAGGAAAACAGCGCCAAGGAGCAAGACTGTCACAAACCTGCAAGGTTAAAGGTATACCAATAAACAGAAAGGTCAAAAGCCTATTTTCACAGAGCACCAGGCCTAGCTATTTATTGCTTTCCACTTTTGGGACAGGGGGTTTGTAAAAAAAACAAATATCTGATACCAATACACAAGATCAAGCAACTGTATCTAGACTG
>VYZV01019760.1:0-17033 GCA_013401275.1 Pandion haliaetus
TTTGTAGAGATCAGAAGACAACCTCTTGAGTTAACGTGATGTAACTTCAAAGTACAGGTACGGCTACGCTGAGAAGGAAAAACAGTGTGGAGAACGTCAATGACTGACAGCAGATACAGTAGAGACTGAAGTCATCAGCCGGGAGGATGCAATTACAGGAAGCTCTCAGGAGGCATTCAAAAGACAGTTAAGCCCCAAAACACAAGGTGATTAAAAAAAATTATTTTCTCACATGAATAATGCTACTTCTCTGCAGATGCCTGGAAAATACCCGTAAGTTTCATACCATCTGAAGTGTTTTCTAAACCATTATGAATGTTTGCAACTAAAACATACATTTTAAAGTAATTTCAGAATTTGGGAACTGATTGAAAGAGTTATTCTTATAGAATGAGTTAGAGAAGACCATATGACACACACCATGAATTTCTTGACATTTTCATTGAAAAACATAGTTACATTCCTCCAGAAGAATGAGCTACTGCATGAATGACAAACGAGCTCTCAGCTAATGAGGGAAATGATCTGACTGAATTTCCAAGGAAGCTTTACCATAGCTTATATGAAGTATTTCATTAATATTTATCTCTCTGACAAAACTCTGACAACCATTGTTATTTCCTCAGCTACTAGTTACAAAGGAAATTCTTTCAAACAGTATCATGCTCAGAGAAGAAATCACATACAGGTTGTAATGTGTCATAAATTAAAACAAATTGTTGTATGTACTTCCATCTATCTTTTTCACATTTAAGAAGAAGTTCTTGTCTTTCACTAAGAGGAAATTCTCAGGAATTTGATGGTTCTGGATACTCCCAGCAACAACCGGACAGTGCACACATCTAAGGGCCAACGTCAGGAGGTTAAGTAGAATGTTTAAATATTTCATTAAATTAACTTCTCTCTGCTTGCAGGCATTTCTGCCAGCTGTACAGTCACTGAAATTTAGAAACTAATACCAGTCCTTATGCAATTTTAATTTGCCTGATACAATGAAAGAAAAAAGTATAATTTATCATGCAACAGATTTACTTTCACATAGTCTTTTTAATTCCCTTCATCCAAGCACCCTTCAGATAAGGAGCATTGTAATTCAGCCACTTGGAGCTGCTGCAGTGATACCTGGTGAAGCACAGTTGCCAGAAGTGATACTGGTGGGATTGTGGTCAAAAATTGAATCAGAGGTTGAACAGATGCTCCTTTTTAATGCCTGTCTTCTGCGGTGCAGTGACCCAGCAGCACAGTCAACCATCTTAGATAATTTTTATGCATGTAACAGCAAAAAACCCAAAAGGATAAGCAAAAAACGCTGCGCACAACCCACACCAATAGTAAAGAGCTGGATTTCAAATAGCTACTTGCCGCCTGGATTAAATTTGTCCTTAATAAATTTCTTCAAATTAAAATGGTGAGCCACTGGATATTGATGATGATGCCCAGCACAATACAAGACCAAACCAAAAAAGAACAGTACTTCCTGCGCACAGGAGACCTGTATGTTAGTTTGACCTCTATTGCTAACAACCAGGAAAATGCCTGTCAACCCACCAAAAAAAGTTAATGTCCAGCTAGTCGATCCTAGACAGTTCTTGATAGTGCAGTGATCTGCAAGTGATGTGGCCTTCATATGAGGAAGTCTGCAGTAGTACTAAAATGTAGTCGCATATGAGCCCCAGTGTGAAATTCAAGAGAAATACCAGGACACTTGCAGGAATAAAAGGTGACAGGGAATCTTTAAAAATAAATCCAGACTTCATCCAAAGAACAACAGAGCTCAAATACACGCAAAAAAATTCAATAATTAATTTTACAAGACAAACAAGCACAATACCAATGGCAGAAGAGAACAAAAACCTGAATCACATCTATGGTGTATGATGTGCAGAGAGCATCTGAAACACTTCAAGATTCCTCTGCAAGTGGATTAGGAATTACTGTTTCATGAAGTTCCCTACCAGTTCTACTATCAATCTCTTCTTTCGCTTCTTTATATTTTTCCTCTACTCTTTCTAGTAGGAGGTAGCTATCTACCTACATATAGCTAATGCACACAAAATCACAAAAGCGCTACGGTAGGCCAACAGTGTTTTTTCCTCATGTTGCGTATAAAAGCAGAGTCCCTTTTATTCACAATGGCATTACAAAGCAATCTAGCATTTAGTTACTCTCTTACCAGTCCTTTTGTCATTATAACTTCGGACATGCTGGCTGATGCTATCGGCTTTAAAGATCCTGTTCCCCAGGTTGTCTCTGTGCAGTTTATAAATCTGCTTTGGATTATATTGATTTACTAATTGACCAAAACACTGGCTTATACACTCTGCTGGACATTTTATGCATTTAACAAAGTAACTGATAAAGACAGTGTGCTCTTTGGGCTGATTTTTCTAGGATTTGATCTTTTCTAGGAACATACATCATTTCAAGTCAGTCCTTAATAGCACAAAGAAAGAAAAGAAAAGAAACAGAGAAAAACAGCCTTTGGAAACTGTTATTTTCTACTGGAGGAAGCCTGGCAGAAGCAGCAGCAGGAGTAAGGACTTGACTGGCAACAGAGAGCTGATCAATGCTTGCTATCATGTGATCAATGGAAATTCATTAGGTAACACCCTCTGCAGCCTAACAGAGGTCCCTGCAGTGCTCCCCAGGAAACTGGGAAGCAAGCACCCTATCTATCAAATCCCTGGAAAGAGCAGTTTATCTTCCATCCCATTGAACATACATCTGTTATTAACCAATAGCTGTTAGAATTTGTGTCCCTTCTCCTCCCACTTTTACAAGAGCTGGCAACTTTCCTGTGACTGAAATAACCCAATTAATCTTCCAAATAGAAAGGCACGCTTTTTTTTTTTTTTTTAAAAAAACAGGCAGATGTTTGACAATTGATCTGAAGAGCCTGAGGAAAAGGAGATGGAGCAAGTACAAAATAAAAAAAAAAAGCACATGCAATATCAGAATACAGCAATGTAAATAGTTCATTGCTCCACCTGCTGTTGGGCTCCTTTTCCTCTACAAACTGCGTTCTCTACCACTAACGCTAAACAGAAACACGGACCTACAGACAGCCTCACCACGCAAATCCATTTTATTAAAAAGTCTGCACTAAAAATGCACAAATCTGAAGGCAAGTCAGGAGACAGATTTCTCTCTTAAGTCTCTTTTCATTGGGATCTAGAAGTACAAAAAACAAATGAACAAGGATTACCACATGGGCTTACAGGCTTCTTTGAAAGAGACCTGTATTCTGTATTGTCTAGAGAATAATAAAAAAATAGGAAAAATGTATGCTACAACGCAACTCTTTCTTACTTAGATCAGTATTTAAACAATGAACTGCTATTCCTACCAGAAGGCCATATTCAGGTCATTCCTATACATTTTGTAGGGGAAAAACTAAACCAGTCTGACTTTGCTTTTCCTCTAAGCCCTTTAAATTCTCTTTTGCAGCACATGGGTTTACCTGACTAACATATAATTGTGTGCCGCAAGGCGGACCCTTGCTGAGTGTGCAGCCCTGCTGCACATCAGCACACACTGATGTTGTTTGACATGAGTTTTCACCTGTAACCTGCCCTAAAGGACTGCAGCAGAAAGAGGGAGAGAATATGTGTCACCAGGCAAGTACTCCTCTCACCTGGTACACACAGTGCCACCTACCTCAGGATCTCCCATCCTCTGTATCAGCCAATTATCCTCTTTAAGCACTTTCAGAGATCAAACACATTCAATTCCTGTGGTCAAAGGTGTGGGTTTAGGTGAGCAATAGTAGTAACTTCAATAGTCAAATTACATGTTCCACTGTGGCTAATAAAGTCTGCATTTCATTAATCTTTTCAGTAGGCCACCTGTAACTGAATGTTTGATTAGAAAGGAGCTGTGCTTCAGGTTGTGGTATGAAGGTATTAATATAAATAGGTGAAGTACTGTAAGATGTACTATAAAACTGCTTATGAATATAATGGCTCAGCCACTGACAGTTGTTAAACAGTGGAAGGTCAAAAGGGCTTCTCTGAATTTTCAGCAGTTAAAATAAGAGGAAATCCCAAATGTAATAAAGCATTTTGGCATGTTAAATAATGATATATCCTTTTATACTAAAATTTTTCTCCTTTAAATTATCATCCATAGTAGTTTTTCTTTAAAACAGCTATTCCCTCTGTACAACCATATCGATAGTTTATTAAGTGTATGTGCTAGATATCTTAACAGTTAATACTCTCTGCCCATGAAACTTCTTGGGCCTCTATTATCAACCAAAACCTTTCTAAACTTGGTACATACCCCTCACTATCAGCAATATTCCGACATTAACACAAGTAGCACCATGGTTACATCTTAAAGCTGTCATCCCGTCCTCCCAAAGGCCTTGCAGTCCTATTCTGCTCTACATTTAGCAATATGTTTTTAGCTTTTCAGCTAGTGACTCAGAGGGATGAGAACAGTTTTAGAATCCCAGGACTATATGCAAATAAAAGCCCCATAAGACAGTAGGTTCGTGACCCTTAGATCCACCTTATCTCAGCTTTTGGCCTTTTAGTCATCAGCTTGGTTCTAATCTCAACCCCCACACTCCACATACTTGAATCACAAATCTTCAACACATGGCCACAATAATAATCAGTCTACAAGAGCTTATTCTCAAACACTCGACTCTTGCATTCACAGCACGTTAACCCAAATCCACCTTCACATTCTTAGTTCCAAATTTGTAAGGTATGGTAAGTAAGAAAGCTAACCCCTGTCTTCAAACATTTATGTCTTCTGGACAATTAATTCAGTTATGCCAGTTATTATTAGCACAAGTTATTTGGCTGATTTTAAATAGATCTTAGCAATATATCTCTGACTGACAATACCAGCCTGTAAATAAAACAGTACTATCAATTTTTTTCTACTTTCTGATTAGTCCAGGGAATGCATTGTACTTATTAATATCGCTCCAGAAACACAACATGCCCTCACTTTTAATGCCTGTGAACCTCCTTAGGAAGAGAAAAGAAAAGGAGTTTATGCACTTTAATTTAAAACTAACTAGCAGCCAATTCAGACATCAAGAACATCCCTTTTGCAGTACATTATATTCAAACACAAATTCAACTTTGCCCATGCTTCAACCCTTCAAAAACACTATGGCTCCATCTAAAATAGTAATTATCTTAGAAAATATTACTTTTATAGTGAAGTATGAAATGACACAGTTACTGTTAAATCCTTCCCACCTCCAATATTATAAAGCACTTCTCCCTCCAGTATTACATTCTCAATTGTAACAACCACACCATATACCGTACTGCTTTTCTATACATTTGTACAGAATGAAAACTTCACTTTCTCATTGTAACAAAGTAATACACATTAGAAACACATTTAAGTGATATTTGCAATATTCAACCAGATGAATGCACTGGACAAACATATAAGATGCACTGTATACTTATCACTGCAGCAAAACCCCCTATAAATATAATCATTGTTATGAGTTTCAGAAACAAAGGTAATGTGTTTTTCTCCTCCAGAGTTTGTTCCATTTGTTGGCAACACAAACCATCTCTTGAATTTGTTTCTCCCGTTTGTCAGAACCAGCCACAATTATCATTGTGGTTTAAATCCACAACCAGTCTGAATTCTCTTATAATTGGTATCTTTTCCATTTACCACTATGATTATCATTCATGTCTCTGGTTATCAGGCTGACTTCCACAGACACACAACCCACCCCCCCCTTTTCTTTCTAACTGTCTACAAGCAAAAAAATCTGTCTGATCCAAAGAACCTCAAGGTAGTTCAGGAGTTATGACATTCTAGAAGGGAAAAA
Source organism: Pandion haliaetus (assembly GCA_013401275.1). Lineage (NCBI taxonomy): Eukaryota > Metazoa > Chordata > Aves > Accipitriformes > Pandionidae > Pandion > Pandion haliaetus. The sequence goes on from VYZV01019760.1 coordinate 5,816, forward strand.
CAAACCACACAGAGATCCAATGCTTTCTTGCAGTTTAAGGAACTGCATACAACATGGAGGGATACATACCTCTGTCACTTCTTCTCTTTGCTATCACAGCCCCTAGTTATCAGGCATGGGAACACCTTCCCTTTCCATCCATCTACACCCACATATTTTGTATTTACCACCACAGTATAAGACCATTCTGCCACACTTTCAGTGTCAGTGGGTTTGCTCCACCTGTCTTGTCTTTGTTCCAGTAAACTACTAGAATACAAGTAAAGTAGATGAAAGACAGAAAATTGTTTTTAGCTATCATGCCTAAACTCCGATGTTTGGTCAAGTCCTCCACCTCTCACATGGACAGATCGCAAACAGACTTTACTATAAGGCTGGAAAGAAAAAAGGAAATTCTTATTTTAGTTTCACTTTTTAGGTCTAACTCTTCTGAATAAAATTGGCTGTCTACAGAAAAGGTTGTGGGTTTTCTTTTTTTTTTAACATGTGAAATCATACCTTCTGTTTAACAGGCCAAAAGTGTGTTTTCTGGATAGGCTCCAAATGCGTTTCAGATTGACGGCTATTAACAGTCTGGATCTTCCTGTTAGAGGCCAATAACAAGAACAGTTTTCCAATAAAGCTTTGAGATTGTTCTTCTGAGAAATAATCACAATTCATTCAAAAGGTGGTAGAAATTATGCAGGTCTCAACATTTGCCATGAACTAACAGCGTCTATCCTCTCAAGAGACCTTGCTGGAATTGTAGTTAATTAAAGGCTCATAGCTTTTAATTAAGAGATCTCCAGAAGGAAACTGAGGAATTCTTCACAGCAAAAACAACTGGGCTAAGCAAAGTAGGGACTGAAAAGAAAGAAAACCATAGCTGTAAAAGGAGGTCTACAGAGGAGAAATCTATGTTCTCACTAGAAGAAGAGGGATGTCATGAAAGTAAACTCTCCAGATAAATGTTTTAAAGGAGAAAGGAAACAATAACATATTTATAAAGCTCAAAATTTTATGAATACGTTTATCGCCCCACTCTGATAATGCTCTTTGGAAGTGTACGCTACAAAGCACAGAGATAGGGGATGGGCAATTTTGAAGTGTACATAATAAGCATTTACCACCAAAAATAACAAAACATGAGAGCCACAGGAAACTGGGTTTTGTTTCTCTATCTGCATTTCTAATATAGTGCCCAAAGTTCTACCCTCCGTAGGAGAGCTCTCAGCATCTCCTCCCTTTTGGGAAAGTGAGGATGAAAATTGATGGGGCTGCATGAGGTTCCACATTAATAACTTATTCCTTCCTATATTTTCTCAAATCTCACTGTAAAAAGGAATTCTGATTGCAACTAGCCTGAAGAGACGCAAAAAGTTAGTTAGGTGAAGCGGAAAACACCATGGGAATGGATGCAAGTAATGTCAGACTAACGTAATTGTTGCTTTTCTACAATCTTTAAGAATCCCATGGTCCAATTCTGAGCACAGGTGGTTGGATTTGAAAGTGTCTCCAAAATGAGATTCTAGTAATCACTGAGCTAGAAGAAATGAAATGGAGGAGATTTCTGAGCTGGGACAAATAGATTTCTTTCATCTGGACAGTCTATACTAAAAGACCAAATAATTCTCTACAAAATGCTACCTGCCTAATTTGAAAATATATTTCTTCCTGTTTATGGAGATGCACTCTGCACAATTATTTTAGAACCTGTGTACAGACCAACAAACCCAAACCCCATGTAGTTTTGTCTATGCCTCATTTCCCAATTTAAAGTTAATTTTTATTTATTCCTAATTCCTGAATTAATTAGGCAGATTCAACAAATAATGTCCTACAGCACAATGTCTTATTATTGAAGGTCAATTTACACTATTAAATACAAAACCTAATAGTCAAAATTTTCATGTGCTTAAAAGATTTCTCATTAAAATTATTCAGTAACAGCAATTGCAGGAGTTTCCTAGAAAATTAAAAGCTGCGTTTAGCTTTACAGCTCCAACTCAAAACTATAACAAACCAAACCAAATTCTACAACTGATTACTCGTGGCTAATTGGTAAGTACTGTCATGAACTTCAAATGAAGTTATTCCATACTTACTTCTTTTTTAACTATGAATCTGACCCACTAGATCTGAAGCATCTGCTGCATAACATAATGACCATCTACTGAATAAAGATGTTACGTGCTCCAGCTGGGCTAAGTTTAACCCAAAATAGGTGCAGCTCTACTAGTACCTACTGGCCCCGCTGTCAGGAATAGCGAAAGCTCCTGAGAAGTTAAGAGGGCAACTCCCATCCAAAAGCTGCCTCACATGACAAGCCATGGGGCTGTGTTCAGTGCAGAAGCTACAGCTTATTCAAAACATCTAGTGGTGGGAGGAAAAGAGTCAGCTGGAGCTTCCAGCACTGGCACATCCGCGTTGCAATCAAATCAATCTAGGTGACCTGCAATGAACATGGTATTGACAAAACTGCCTGCAGAGCTCCCTCTGTATCTCTGTTCTCCCAAGCAGGTAGCTGTATGCTTTGTGCATTCATCTGAGCGTACGCCTTATAGGATGAGGAAAATACAGTTCACAACACTTGGGTGTTTTCCCTCAACTCCCATTCCACATATTGATAATGAAATTTATTCTTGTAAAAGACTAACATTGGAAACTAATCACACAAAACTTTTCTTCCACATTTCAAATTACCCTGACTGACCCCATAACCTCTCTGCTCCTGTTTTAGAGGCTGGTAATCCTGCTATGGCATGACATGGTCAGTTTGGACTGATTTTGCAGTTTGAACAATTAACTACAAGAGACCAGGATGAAAGAAGGCCTCATCCCTGTCCTAATTACCTACTTTTGATCCATTGGTTCTTCGTGTTCAGCAAAACTCAAACAACTGCAGCTTATTTGCTTATCAAGACACCTTCGGTTTAATTTGTGGAAGTCAAGGCAGACGTGTCAAGGGAAGAAAACAAAGACCTTTCTTAAGCCCAGAATATGGGCACATAAAATCACTGAGATATAGATATACCTGGACTTTTTGACTTCCTTCTGGAAAATAATCCCTGCTCTGGATGGCAATGAGGCCAATCATTGTTATCATTAAAAGATCTGGAACCATTAAAATATTTGCTATTCTTACGGCTCTCATTTTTACTCTTTAGCCTCTGGTGTGCCAGAAGATATTCACTAAGCTTCTCCTCCCAGATGAAGTCATATCTACCTCTCTGTAGATATGAGCCAGATTTTGACTGGAGTCCCAAGCCATCACTCTAAAAGTAAGCACATCAGGCTTTCATCCTGCAAAATTTATGTGTCAGACCTTTTCTAAACATGTCCAACTGGTCACCAGTAGTTGGCAAAGAGCTAGCTGGTTATGTCCGGAAAGCAGTTGACAGTAATAAGTTGGCATCATCTACTTAGAGCTGCCAAAGTGTGAGGTTAAGCAAAAGTAATCGCATATGCACTCAGCTACTGTGTGTTCCCAGAGGAGTACTGGATGTATGAGGGTGGGAGATGCTCAGCCTCTACAGGTATCTCTCTCTCTAGGGGACCAAGTCTGTGTTTCTTTTTTAGGAGCACGCTCGACCAAGAACCACCTCCAGTACAAGCTGAAAATGAGAACAGGACACCCCTGACGCAGGACTCGGGGCACGCACCAGTCCGCACACACCCAGGGAGGACAAGGACACAGGGTTCCATCCTTTGGGGCAGAACCGCTCAGCTCATCTTTCTCCAGAACCATCCCCAGAGCCACAGACCAGTCATCGCTAGAGGCAGAAGATAAGACTAGCCCACTGGATGCAGCAAGCAAACAAACCCATTCTATCTCTCCAGGTGAAACAAAAGCAGCTGGTTTTCACGCTCACAAGCCGGACTCATCCCTGCTCACAGGCCCTTTGAAGACCCACCACCACAGCCAACCTCTGCTTCCCAGGGAGAGGCGACAGCGTTCACCGGAGCATGAGCTTTAGAGAGCTTAGCAGGACCATTCCTCCTCCGTGTTCCTTGGCTTTGCTAGCAGGTCTGAGGAGGTTAATTTCTGCAGCTTAAGGGCAGCTCTAAACTACGTATTGACAATTTACAGATGTTTTGCTCACCTAATTTGTTCCACTATTCGCAAAAACATGCAGTTACCTTAGCAACTACTACATTACATTTTATCTCCAAGCTGCAGAGCTTTTTCTTTTCTAAAAACAAACCCACAAGCCTACTGATACTGCATGTAACCTTCGATATTAGTTCTAGCCATTTCAGGAATCATAAAAATAGGCACAATGTAATGAAAACAGTCTCTTTTCTAAAGTCTATTTAAGCTTTCCAGTTATGAACAGATTTTCCTTGTAGAGTTGTTTTATTTGACTCTTCTGTATATTTGTTATTCTTCTACAAGTTACAATTTGCATAAAGGAAATTAAAAGGACAAGGAGGAAGACCAGTTTTGATACAAGGAGCTAGCTGGAATCTGGGTAGAAGTTATACTAGCGAATGTGCGTCTCAAAAAAAAAAAAAAAAGAAGTCAGGAATCAAGGAAATATCTGAAAATTGCTGCAAAAAGAAACAAATGCCTTTAGGCTACTGACTTCAAAGTGTCCTTGCTCAATGAACAAATAGAATGAAAACATATCTGGTTTTAAATGGCAAATCAACAGAATACTGAAAGTTTTTCTGAAGTGAAAGACATCTTCCCCTATGAACATATCTAGAAGAAAGAATAACTATACTTGGAAAACGCTTGCACTTGGTTATGTGCTGTGCTCCTCGGCACCACTGCTTCCTGCACTACGTAAATTCACATTCAACTGAAATAAATTTGTTTTGAAAGGTATGTTGACATCACGTAATGTGGAATGATGTGGAGACATGTAAACAAACATTGACTAACCTGGTATCTTCACACTGTTTGCTGCAAGATGAACTGGCCGCAGATCTAGACCTGACTTCCATTTCTTGAGGTGTTCATGCGTTGCTACCTAATACTGCATTGCACAGGGTGGATGGGAGGGAAATGAATAGTTTTTTCTTCACAAGGAATATATTTGGGGACATATGTTTGTTTTACATAAAAAAACAGAAAAATCACAGATTAGTATTTTCTCAGAGCTGTGAAAACCTATAAAGGTTTATCTTCATGGATGACTCAAGTTAGTGAACTTGATAAGTCTTCTCATTTCAGCAAGTTACTGATTTAAATGCATAGATCAGTGCTTAAGACACAATTTCTAATGAATTATTTTAACTACCTTTGAAATTAGGAATGATCTTAAATACTGTCTTGAGTTAATATTTTAATGAAATAACTTCTGAAAAGGTCTTGTACAACATTTGTGATATCCCTTTATGGCTGTGACATGATGTTTGATTTTCAGCTTTGTGCTCTACAGTGCCCCTTTTTGCATATCTGAATACACTAGAGAATCTAGGTTCTGCTTCTTGCAAAATTTAGATACCTTTCAAAGGCTAATTTTCCCATTAGAGATAGCTAAAATAAAAAGCAGCCGGACAGAGAATTTTTCTAGTCTTTCTTTTTAACAGGAAGTTAATTTTTTAATCAAAAAAGCACAGCAGCTTTTAAAAGCAATAAAACTTTGTAGGAAGCCATCAGTACAAAGTGCAATCCAAACTTAAAATCTTAATTGCAGTTAATTAAAGTGTTGGTAGGGAATTAATCTAGTATCCAATCAGTTATTAGTAATTAATGTTCCAGCAAATCTAACTGAGGATGGGTCTGGGCACTTGAGTTTTACCTCAGGGGTTTTCCAGTTTTTTGACCCTTGAAGTTTTCTCCTGCCAGTTCAGACTCCTGTATAATGAATTTAGGTCAGCTGACAAGTTTTGGTTTTCTTCATTACCCTCATGGATCCTTAGAAGACTGCACTGAGTCTTTGAGTCTGCGGCTGCCAGGTTGAAAACACCTCTGCCAGCTTTAAGTCACTGCCTCATTTCTACTTATATTCCTTTCTACTTCCTCCCGTGTGAGCACCTATCTGAAGGTCAGCATGACTCTGCTTTGAACCTGTTTTTTTCTATACTGCTAAAGAAAGTCACTGAAGCTGACCAGTAATAATCACCTCCACAGTTCAGCACATAGGTCTTTCTGTAGCCTTCTGATTATTTCTGAAACCACAGCTATACTTGAATGATGGTTTATAAATTTTTTTAACAGATACAGCTGTGATCTTTCCATCTTAAATACATGCCTGCCTATACCCACTGTCCTATTCTGTCCTTGAACACCACAATTCTCTCTGATCATAGATTTTAGAGGAAGAAACAAAATTCCTGTCTGCTGGTGTCTTATAAATTGACTAACACACTTTCTATCATCACCCCTTAATTCACCCTGTGACCACATACAATGCTCTATCCCTACTACAGATGTAAAATATGTAACCACATAAAGCAACTTTGTCAAATAATCCTTTACTTGGGTCCCTTTCAACAAGTGAGATGCAGAGTAAAACGTATACAGTTAGTTGGTTACTTTCTACATTAACATTTATTTAACTTACTGAAAGATTTAATGTAGTTAAAAGGTAGCAGGAAACCAGAGTAATGCCAATACGGCATTAAAACATGTCAGTACTTCTTGTTACACCCTTCTTCTCTTACACTGTCTAGCAGAGCAAACGTCCCCTCGCCCCAACCTCTCCGAAACAGTGCTACAGCTTTGATTAGCACTATTAAAAATGCTACCATGTTCCAGTTTAGTAATGGATGAGTTTCAGTGTTGTGGGAAAAGATTCACAATGTGTGCAACAACAACTTGTCTAGGTTGCACACAGATGCAACTAACACATATGAAATGAGTTACAGGAAAATTATATGAATTAATATACGACTGTAATTTTTGCCACTCATTTCCTTTGCATAATGCTGCACCATGCCGTCCATTAAAATTCATAAAAACAATTCATTGCTTTTTAAATTCTACATATTTATGACAAGTCATTTGAAATGAAAATTGTTTTCTTATTGACGCATTCTTCCATCTTGACAAAAAAAGAAAAATTTTGAACACTGAAGGCTAATGACTTCGATATTTTTTGCTGATATTAATCATACTTGGAACGCCACCAAAATGAAGAGACATTTACCCAAATCCTAAATACAGCAATCGAGTAATCAAGACACCTAATCCAAAGCCAATACATGATCTTTCAAACAGGAACTGTGGTGATGTAATTATAACTGGTTTAACACCTTTGCCTATAAACAATATTTGAAGAACAAAATAAAAATTAATGGCAGCCCCAGCTGTCACCATAAATAGAAACAGTACTTTCATTCCAAAAGAAAGCAGATGTATTTTCTTAGGTTTAGAATGCACGTAGCATTTTCTGCCATATCCACATTCACTTTATTTAGTGCAAGCAACTTTCTTTACCCTACTGTATACGAGATGGTAAACATGTGCCTGTTTAATGAAGAATGAGAAAGCAACCTAAAATGACCGAACTCCACAAACCACTTCAACAGACTCATAAGCACAGAGGGAAAGCCCCCCCTCTGTCCTGCAAAATAAACACAAACTTGCAACGTAAAAATTGTGAGAGATTCTCCATCTTCACATCACATGGAAAGACATGAACAGTACAGGAGCACCCTGACAGGGTAAGTTACTTGCATTCATACTAACATTCATCTAATTTTTTCCAGCATGATTCCTGGATGTGGAGGGTATGTCTCTGCTTTTCTTCATTACATGAATGTGACAAAAGGAAACGGATGCTGAGAATGTAGCTTCGAAGACAGCAAGCTAACCCTCACCTTTTTTCCAGGGAGCCAGGGTGGAAAAGAAGGAAGGAATGAACAAAGGGAAGAAGCACCAACAGCCACCTGAAATATGAAGTCAGTACTTTTTTGAATGTTTTAAAGAACAGAATAGTTAATTTTTCATCAACTCCTTTAATGGAAAAAGCAAGTCCAGCCTGCTATCAAGATATTAAAACATCACGGGTGCTCATTTGCATTCCACTCCAGCACCAGCTTTGCAACTGTATTTTGTTATAATGCACTAGACAGAGGCTGGTAACCACAACAATTCAGAAAAAAAGTAAAAAAAAAAAAAAAAAAAATCTATCTCCCTTGCTCACAGTGCGGCAGAACACAGTAATCTGCAGGCCCCCGTCATGTTTTCACACTGGCAGTATTCTCACATTCGTTTCAAGCCTGTCAGGCTCACAAGCGGCATTGCTGTAAGAGTGCTGTGCACCGAGCGCTTGCGCTTCACTTGGCTGCAGAATGGGCCGCGACGCCCAGAGTCCCCCTGTTTGTCCAACCATGCGTACCGCTTTCTACTTCTCCACCCATTAGTTTGTACCACATATACCTCATCCTGCTTGATCCTAAGTGACTACTTATTTATTATATACCATGTATACCTGATCCCCCTTTACCCTAAATAAATACTTCTTTACTGTATACAACATATACCTGATTCTGCTCTATTCTAAATAATTACTTACTTCGAAAGGAAGCTCACCAAGGCAAGGATTGCTTCATATTATAGTAGCACATGGTTTTGAAGCTGGCTCGGCACATGATTTAAGTAAGGGTTCCAAAACACGCTATTACATAAATACAGGTGGCCAAAGTTTTCAAAATAAAGCATATCGTAAAACTTCACTGCACATTTGATAAAATATTGACATGTCCACCCCCAGAATTTTTAAAGCACTTTCAAACTTCCAGAACTATTATGGAGCTGGAAAAAAATCTGACAACAGCAAAAGCAAACAATTTTTATTCATTTTACTGGCTTTAAATAAGTACATATATTGTCAGAATGAGTCTAAAATCTTAATCTCTGATCAATGCCTTTGAAAAGTTATGTAGACAAGAAATAGTTTAATGCCAAATAGCGAAACAAGCATTTGAAGGGGATTCTTAGACAAAGTTATTACTAGAATTGCCCAAACAAATATTTCCAGAGTGATTGTGCATGTTTCCCTTTGCTTTGAGAAAAAGAGGATCATTAACATTTAAATTGAAGTAAATTAGACCAATTTTTACACTGAACGGCCTGCAAAGTAGGAAACATGATCGAGCATCAAGCAAACTGGCAAATCAAGTCTGTTATCAGCACCTCCTGAATAAAACTCTGTGTAATGTTGTGTACACAGCACACACCACATTTCTCAAGAGAGGTACAACCCATAATGGCCTTTGAACAGCCAAGTAGACATTAGACTATGGACAGCCTAGAGATGCCAGAGTTTGCGGTAGCTTTAGATCTGCAACATGCATATCAGCACTGACTATGTTTTAGGAGTTTGAACAGATTACTGCATTGTTAAAGTAACATGGAATGGATCATTATTTACCAGTATACTTCCAGAAGCTGTAATAATCTTGAATCTGATTGAAAATAAAACTCAAAGTAAAAAAAAAATGGAGAAGGATGAAAAGAGGGGTTTTGGTTTCACAGACTTGCCTGGTTTCAATACAGTCGTAAACGTGCAACAACCTGGAAGACAGACGACTGCTGGATTCTGCACAGACCTGTCAGAGCACAGTTTCGGGGCCTGAATGCACTGATGAATTACTAACGTAACAACAGATCACTGACATCCCAGTTAGGATCCAGGTATGTCACTTCAGGCTCCAGGTTTAGGAAAATATCCTTTAGATCACGTACCTGTCCTTCCTACAAATAGATGCCACTTAGCTGCGATTCAGTGTAGTTTCATCACTTTAATATATGGTATCACATTAACTCTGAGCTGTAACTGCAGGTTGAGTCCCTATGGTATAATTTCTTCCATGAGCACTTAAAGTGTCTTGGGTAGGATTAGCTTTCTGCCTCTTAACAGGAAGAGAGAAAAAAAAAAAAATATTTTGCCCTAGCAAAGGACTATAAAATACTTTTTTGTTGTTGTTATTTTTGCTCTTAGGATCTTCCCATTTCTAATTTACACTTTTATTACTGCATCAAAGCAAAACACTCAAGATAAAAGTTGTATGCCAACTGCAGCCAGGTTTATAATGGCTAACACTTCAGAGCCCTAATGAGCGTTTAATGCTTTCCTAATGCAGGCAGTGTAAAATAATCATTTTTATAATCAGGTTATGAAGCTTCCAGCTCTTCCTTGACAAAGCCCCCTCTCTCTTCCCTCCCTCTAATACAAGACAACAGACAGCCAACACTCCTCAAAAGTTAGGAAAGAAAGGGCACAGCAACATCACTATCACGTAAGTGTAATAAATATATTTCAAGCTTCAAATAGTGTTGAGGATCTCCTACTAACAAATGAAAAAAAAAAATTGAAGAGTAAGACTGCAATATGCTTTCATGTTTTTTATGCCCTGATATTGCCAACAGCAAAATTAAGCTGTAAGAAACAATGACAAGCTAAGGCTTTATTATTTGTGGAATTTGTGCAACACTGGAAATACCGAAGGAGTTATTTTTCTTCCCATACTACCATTGTCTACGAATTAGTTAGGCAGGTATAACCAGATGGGAGAAACCACTCAAATTTCTTTCTTTATTGGTGGTGTGATAGACAAAGAGACCTGGTACAGAGAAACGGGGACAGAGTTTATCATATCATTTGCATATTATAATCTTTTTTTCTCCCAGGTGTTCTATTTTCCAATTGAAAATTAAAGACTTAGTTTGGGATTAGAAGTAATTAAATAAAAAGAAATTAAAAAAAAAAAAACCAAAACAAACAAAAACCCAAAACCTACAGAACCAACATCAAAAAAAACCAAGGATTAGTAGTTCTTAATACTTGTTCCTTGTTGTAAAATTGCACAAGTTGGAAAATTCAGACTATTCCCAATATTTGTATCTGTCAACTATGCTAAATTATAAGAGCCCAGTTGGATAGCAAATGACGTGCAATCACACAGAGATCATGGTTGCTGTCATTTTAAGCAGCAAACAAAAAATTGCGAGTAAAACTTATTTGCTCTCTTTTTTCCACATTCATTAAGCCTTCCATCCTTTATCAGAAATACATACAGAGGGTGGGAAACTTCACTGTTGGAAAAATCATTTTATTGTTGTTTCTTTTAAAAATTTTTAATTATATTTTCCAAGATTAATGATCATTTATTGTTTTAAATTTGGATTTTTTTACTGTGATCAGATGAAGACTGAATCATGTCTCTAACTTCAGTACAGTCTCTGGGCTTCTACCAAAAAAAAAAAAAAAAAATCTTAAGCCAGCTTTTTTTTCCTGCTTTTTTTTTTTTTTTAGTGTCCGACACATTCATAATTTTAAAA